>FAPP01001208.1:612-12906 GCA_001485965.1 Heliconius ismenius | reverse complement strand
ATAATAAAATCGTAACTGATCGCTGTCTGTACGTGGAGGATATATGAGAAAATTAATTTTTGCCTGAATCGGCTTAACCGATTTGAGTACAGTTTACACTATTCTATTAAACCAATGTTCTCTTAACATTTGGTGTTTGTTTTATTTAAATCGGTTCATAAATAAAGAAGTTATATCAATATAGAGTATTTGGTGTGATAAAATTGCTACAAAAATGATTTTATTATTGAATTGACTGAAACTTTAGTTTTCTATGTATGGAGATTGTCTTTAAAATTATAATGTTATATAAACACGAAGGTAATAATATAGCTATATAATGAATCTTCAGTACAATTGTATGATACTGAAGATAACTATAAGAGAATAACTGTCAACTTCTCTTCAAAAGGGTAAAACATGAAATGCAAAACGAATTGTTATATATATTAAAATATTTTTATTTCCATTTTACCATGGTAAAAATTGAACGACAACATCGCGTGTGGCATGTTATTTCTAGAATAACAACACTTAAAGGTAAAATAACTAATAGAGTCGAGTTACATTAAGTTGCAAAGAATTATGAATGAATAAAAAATAAATGAAGTATATACCTATATGTATATTTACTCTATACCTAATATCTATTAATATTTAAAAAAAAAAAAAAGTTTGTCTGTTTGTACACTCTAATCTTTGAAACTGCTAGGACTGATTTTAAGGAAACTTTTTGTTGTTACATGTAGCTTTTTGAATTGTGCTAGAAAAATATAGAACTGTATTTTTTATCAGCTTCAGGCTGTATACCGCACACGGCAGGGTAGACAACTTATTCAGCTTCTAAGACATTTTATTTCATATTTTGCTCGTGGCGCTTAAGCACAAGCATGTGAAATGAAACTCAAAGTTTTGAAATATTTAATATTTTTATTGCTTTCCTCTGATGTCGAAAGAAAGCGCGGCGTTGAGTTCCGCCATTCTACACGTAATGCCTCCAGAATAGCGCGGAACTACCTCTGTCTACCCTGGTAAATGAGTGAGCGTGAAACTGTTATTAATTGTAAGTTTACAATGATTAAATTTTATAATTACATTCTGGAAAATGAATAGATAAGCTTGATTTCAAGTAATAAACTTTCTGACTGTTTTCATACATCGGAACATAAACAAACCTCTTTAAAATTACTTGACTTTTTTTTTCATAGGAAGGTATCTTTTACTGTAGCCATAACACCGCCTTATAGTCGAGTGTTTCGATGTAAAATGGTTTTTTCATAAAGATATATGATATTCAATGGTATCTGTGCAATTAAGAATTCAATTGTATTTCTGTCACAGTCTCATATTATCACTTTACTAGCGACTCTACTTTACTATCAAAATCAACGTAATATAATGTAATGGTTATTAAAACGATATCCTAACTGGATCTCAAATAAATACAAGTTATATTTATTTTTAAGCGACTTCTGTAAGAAAAGCAGGTTATCAATTCGACTGTTTTTTTTATGTTTGTTACCTCAAAACTTTTGACTGGGTGAACCGATTTTCATATTTTTTTTATATTATATGTATAGCGAATATGATAAACGTTTTGAATTAAGTCAGATAAATTAATGTTAATAATACAATTTTCTAAACATAAAAAAAGACCTTACAATTTTGTTTTTATATTCCTTACCTATATTAATCGTCCATCTTCTGTTACACGAAACAAGTGTTCAATTAAATATTGTTATAAATCTGAATTTCAAATTTTATAAAAATCGGTGCCGATTTAAAAAAAACTTTCTGCCCGTATGTATGAAACATTTAGGATTAAAATTTTTCAATATCCCGTCTTAGTGTGTGTACACATTACAAAAATAAACATCTGTCCAAATTTTACGTTTCTACGCATCGCGGTTACGACTGTGCGTGCGGCTGACCTCAGTCAGTGGGAATATCTCTTTTTAGATATATAGACTAGTGGACGCGTGCAGCTTCTCCTGCTTATTTGATGCTTATTTGGTGGTTTGCTCCCTTAGGGGGTGTCTAAATTTCAAATTTTATAACACAAAATGCATGCAAAATCGATGCATAAATGCTCGTATCTTTTGAATGCTTTGACTTGTTTTTTTCTGTGCTTTAAGTGACCATATTTGAGGTACGGAACTCTAAAAAGAAGAAATATGAATGTGAAATTTTTCAAGTTGTACGAAATGTAGCTGTTAAAAGTTTCTAATAATATAACTTTTGGTATAGTGTTGTTGTTGGATTTCAAACTTAACATAGTAATATGTAATACGTGAGTGATTATTTATTCTCGCAATACTTAGAAATAACCCTCGTGGCGATCTGGTGATCCAAGTACGGCGTTAAATTCCGCAACTCAATTCACAATGTCTGTCTTAAAGCAATACGTTACTTTAAAAATTAATATGCAAACGAAGACGCGACAAGTTGTGGGTTCGATTCCCACTCGAGGATGAACTATGTAATATTTTCATTTCTTCCTTCTGTTGTCGAGATAAAAAGCGCGGCGTTTAGTTCCGCCATTCAACACGCAATGCCAATAAAAGTGTTAAGAACATTTTACACTTTAATTGTTGCAATGCAACTTGTTGCATATAGAAGAGCAATTTAACTCAAGCTAAGTAAGACCCTCCATACACCGCCTATTAAATTTACTTTTACCTTACTTAAAATAAAGAAAAATAATATTTTATATTGCTTAATATACCGTATAACTAACTATCAATAATTATATTTAAAGTAACATTTAAAAAGATATACGAGCGAGTGTTATATTTATTAACATTGTGATATTAAATATCAGCACATCAGCTAATTATTATCAAAACAAGTTTCGACTTGGTATGGTTTTTCTGACTAGTTCTGCCGTGGAATGCGGTCTGATGTAAGGCGTTTAAAATGCGGAGGACTACCACCGGCTTTTATACTGTTAATAGATAGGTAGGTATGCTTAAAATACAATTTTAGAAATCAAATGACCTAAACAGAGTATGAGGTTATTTAAAACTTATGTACATAACGAGTTTTCAATTTTCATATCTCATAAAATAAATATTTCAAGCATTCTTTTTATGGCTTGATAAAAAAAATAATGTTTTCAAAGGAATTTAAAATATTTTTATGTTTAACGAACGTGGGCTGTACACATAATTAATCCTTATTATCATCAAGCGAAGGCTCTAACTTGCTGACGTCAATATGACGTCTGCTGCACAGTTCTTTGCCACGTGCGTTCACTTATTGATAAACCGGTCAAGTGCGAGTTTAGCCCGCTATACGAGGGTTCCGTATCAATTTCATGTGCGTAGGCCAACAGAATGTATAACTTTAAAAAGTTGACACTTAAGTGAAGTTGAACTTAAGTTTGTTGGCGTATGCACTCGTTTTGTATGAAATGAACTAAGAATATAAGTTTATAATGATAATTCACATATACCTAAAAAAATTATATTTAACTTTCTTGTATTTGTAATATGTTCTTACTTCTAACCAAACTTTACAGTTCTTGATCAACGAGATATACTCTACAGGTTTTTATTGCGTGGCGAGTTTTATACAAAATGCATAAATGGTCATATCTTTTAATTGAGTTGACATAGACATTAAATGTTTTCTATGCTGCAAGGTACTGTAAACCTGATTATTTGATATTAATTTTAGATTGATGCTTACCTCCACACGATTTTGAGAAAATAATCTTGATAGACAGACGGACAACAAAGTAACCATATAAGGGTTTGTTATTCCAAGTTGCGGAACCCTAATAAAAGTACCAGCAGTGGCAATTGCTAAATGTGTTCTTTTTCTTAAAGTACCTAATAAAATACTACTACTTTGTTTCAGTTCATTTGTAGCTGAATTTGTAATGTATTGCCTTAATTATTTTTTATAGTAATAACAAGTTTACTTATTTAGTTTTAAATTATGCGTACAAATAAATTATGAACATTGAATAAGAATTAAGAAGAAATATTTGAAAGCCAAATAAATACCATAAATGGACACGTTTATATCGTGTCCATTTATGGCACAAATTTTATGCGTGCGTCCTAAGTTTATAATAAACCATTCATTAAAGCTGGTAACAGTTTTTAGTACTTATTGTAATAAATATATATTTATTTTTAACATAAAATATCTAGATAAACTTAAAATAATACAAATTTAGCTACATAGTTGAATATACAATGTACCATTCACGCACCGATGATTTACAGAGAACTTCAATACCAGTATGTACTATATACTTATAATACTTATTTATATACGACTTTTTTATACTCTGATTTTAATATAGATTAATAAGAAAAGTACAGGTGTTTACTAATTATTTACAAAAGTTACAAAATAAGCAAAAAAACTTCATTACCTCACAGTAATATTTGTAACCCAAAAACTTTTTAAAACCCTTTCTCCATTTTGTAATACAATTTTTAATGTTGAAGTCTTACGCAAGTCGCTATTTAATATAAAGTGGCCAATTTTTATAAAAAAATATTAATTCTGTAGCTTCATGCTTTATCCCGCAAAGTTCCGAATTCGGGCAGAAATGAAAATAATTCATACCCTCGATGAGTATTTAACACACAACCTTTTGAGTTTGAGTCGGATGCCATACCACTGCGCTATGGGGATCTCAATTGTTAAAATAATAATAATAATAATATACTGTAGTGTAAAGCAGATTAACGTAGGTACTCATTGGTTCGAAACTAGTACCTACATATTACCTTGCACTTATTTTTTTAGCTTCACGCGGTATCCCGCACATAGCAGGGCAGTCAGAGGGAACACGTGAAAATAGTGTTAAGACACTGTCCCAATTACGACACTTTCAGCACATTTTAATTGTTTAGTTTGTTAGGAAAATACTTATTTTAGATGTTCATTGCGTATTGCCTTAAATTCATGAGCATGTTGTATTTAAGTACATAACTTAACCTTAAGTAATTATTATTTACTATTAATATAAGCTAATATAAAAAACGTGTAGCCACAATTTTTCTTTGTTATACGGTTTAAGATTTTAATAATCATAGATAATAATTAATAATCGGAGTAATACTGACAGGGTGACAGGTGACAATTGTCTTCTCTGGACAAACTGAACGTCGTCGGTCGTTCAACACGTATTAAGAGATGTCGTCCACAACTGGCGTGCATGCGGTTACTTTAAAATTCCGTCCATTACCGTCCTACACAACAATGTGCGAGTGTCATAAATGGTGGCGAGATGTCGAAAAGTGGAGGCAGCGACGTCCATAGGTATGCGAGGACACAAGATGCGGCTGGCGTAGGGGGGAGGGGCGCTCGGCATCTGAAGGTCGTCCGCATTCCTCGCGTCGCCGTCCGCTGCTACCGCGCTTACGTAGCGCCCCCGGCTCCGCGCCCCGCCCCGCCGCGCGGACCGGTCCGCCCCCCCGCGCCCCTCCACCGCCCCGCGACGCCTGACCGCCATCACAAACTATCGCGCATTTATTAAAACAAAAAAAAAATATATATTATACATGTTCTTATGGCTATCAAGAGCTGAGCCGCGGTGGTACCGGATGCGATGAAATTTATTCGCGTCTAGTTTTTTTGAAACGAACCCGTGGCGCTGCATTCCGAGTAACATTCGTATTAAAGTTCAGAGTACCGCAAACGATGACCCTCGACTTCATTGATTCTTCAAATATTAAGATATTTTTACTCTTTTAATTTTTACCATATTATCTATATGCATTTATTTAGCATATCTCGTATATCGCATATACAATTACGTCTATTTTTTATTTATTACTTTATTTATATTAGTAAGTTACATCTAGTTTTAAGAATGTTGCAGAACGAGCTCAAAATTAGTGTAGGCAAGTTGTTTGTAGCGCTTAATACCTAGATCTATGAATATATTTTCGTAGACTACCTAAAACCAAGTTTGCAGTATATTAGAAACTATAACTGTTGTTATATCAGCTCCCGATTTAATTAAGAGCATATTATCAATTAAAGAATAAGCAGTATTTCATGTGATAAATTTAAAGTGCCAGAATTATTATATATGTTAAACATTTTCAACATAATATTTACGTAGAAACAACGTTGTGGGTTCCATAGCAGGTAGCGAAACGGCAATTGTATGATAAAAAAACATTATGGAATGCACAGATGGTGCAGATCCGAAAGTTAATGCATGAACCGCACGTTTTCATAGATGTCCATAGATTTGTTTAAATAAATTATTATTCGTAACACTTTGAATTTAAAATTTCATGTCTTTGTATAAATACATGGTGATTCATTATACATTTATAATAGGTATATATCTATAATACTTAACATGAACGTGCATAAATATTTAATAAGATTTGATTTTTTATTATATTTTAGCCTTTATTTATATCTATCTCAAACCTGTGCCTCATAGAAACTGTCCAAGCCTTCTGGCCAATCGTTCTTATTATTCTACATCTAAGTAAATCTTTTTAAACTTTTATGAATTTCTATTACTTAAAAATTATTCACAAGAATGATATAGGCGAAAGAGGAAATTTACGTATCTAAGTAAATCTTTTTAAAATTTTTATGAATTTCTATTACATAAAAATTATTCACGAGAATGATAAAGGCGAAAGAGACAATTAAGAGAAAAAAAATTATACGTTTCTAAAAACAATATTTCTTTGGTTAATGAAAAGGTTAGTTAAATATTTTAAAACAATGTACAAAATTTGAACATCATCAGGCTATGAATATGGAATCCACTTGAAAAGGCCCTCTTGGACGGTGTCAAAGAGGCGCCGGTTCAAATCCCGCTACGCTACGCTCAAATTGTATCTAAATAAATATATTTATTTTCTAAGTGCAGAATAACTATAAATAATTTTAATTTTTTAATAACTTGTTGCAGGGAAAGCAATAGGCGTCTCGAGATGCGATATGCGCGCTCTCTGTACGGTTCGCGGGCCGTTGGGCGGGGAGGCGCGTGCGCTCGGCGCGGGCGCACGCCTCCTGTCCCTGCGGATGCCCGGCCACCCTCAGCCGATACACTTTGTCGTGGAGGCCAAAGCGAAGGTCAAGGAGCTGAAGGCTTTGGCTCATGCGCATTCACAACTTCTAGGCATGACCGATACGGAGCTGTTCGGTTTAGCTATTATGCAAAGTTAGTTCACATCGTTATTATACTCTTACTTATATGGATCGTAATTATAATTTATTATTTTACTACATTATTCCGTTTATTTATAAAGTATTTTGTTTAATAATCAATATAATTATTTTGTTGAAGTTGTCGTGGTACAGAGGTACAGCGTCTTACTATAAAAGCAATGATTATGGGTTCGATCGCCGCTTTAAGAATGATTACATTTAGATTATTATTATTTCCTGGTTCTAGTAGACAACACAAGGCGTTGTGTGCCGTCATTGAACACAATGTCCTCGTAAAATGGTCGGAAATTGGGGATTAAAGTCTATTAAGATTAGGTTCCCTCTGCCTAACCTGCTATTTGGGAAAAAGCGTGAAGCTGTGTATTTTTTCTTTTTTATATTAGTATAAATTAAAAAAAACCACGTGATGAACATTGTAATAATTAACTTATTAAAAATATTCCAGATGGCGAATATTTGTTTGTTGACTTAGAAAGTAAGCTTTCTAAATATGCGCCAAAGAGCTGGAGATCTTCGCATACTCATGTAAGTTAATTACGTATGTCAAAATATCAATGTTCTAAATTTACTAAGTAAAAAAGTAATTTTATACTTAACAGAAATAGCTTGATAACATATTATTTTGATATTGTTTCAGGGTTTAGATGCACATGGGAAACCTCTGCTAGAGCTTCACCTGGTTATTCAATTTCATATCGAAAGCCCACTTCTTCTACATGACGACATTGGTCGTCATGTTTATTTCCTTCAACTTCTTGAAAATGTGCGATCACGAGATGCACTGCCCGCAGAAATAGTTTTATTATTGATTGGTTTAGCATTACAAGCGAAATTTGGAGATGAAGATATTTATGAAGGACAAGAATATTTTAAAGTGGAAGATTTCGCACCAGTATCACTTACAGGTGATTGGGTGTCGTCTGCTATACGCGCATGCCATCGCGAACATCACGGTCTTTCCAAAACTGATGCTGAAACTAGATTTATACGAGAAGTTTGTCTTCTTCCAGATACTATTAATTCTCATAGATATCGATTAAAACAATCGAAGACAGAACTAGATCCAGGGACGGTTTGGCTTCTTGTTACGGCCAAAGGTATTAAAGTTTTACCCGATAACGGCCCTGTATCTAATTTTATATGGAGTTCTATTGGTAAATTAAGTTTTGATAGGAAAAAATTTGAAATTCGCACAGATGAAGGAAAAATTACGTTATATTCATCTAGTGAAGAGAAATGCAAATATTTATTTGCTTTATGCAAGGAAACCCATCAGTTTTCAATGAAAATTTCACCTAAATTAAGTGATATTTTACGAGAAGAGGAGAATGAACGCAAAAATTGTTTTAGTTATTCCAAAACGTTTAACTCACAATATTGTCAAAATAAGAGCGAACAAAGGATATCTCTCATATCATCTACTAGTTCAAACACTACATCAGGAATTGTCAGTGACAGGGTTCAATCTGAAGATGAACTCGAAATCATGATTGATTCGCCACCGGCTCCATCGACAGAAAGTTTAGCATTAGCACACTTAATAGACTATTCAAACTCTTACTTAATCCGAAACATTTCCCAGGACGTTAATTCTTTAAGTAAAAATTCGTCTTCACAATTACAGAAATGTAAATTACGAACTCAAAAAAGTAAAGATGAAAGTGATAACATTTCCAAAAATGATTCTTCATCTGAAATAGGTCACTGTTCTTCAAGTCTAACGGAAGAAGGTACTTCAATACCAGATCAAAGTGTGTGCGACAAACTAACTGACAGCCCAAGCTCCAACAAAATGAAATGCACTGGGTCGCAATGCTCATCTTCATGCAGCACTGTAATAATGGCACGCGGTGGTTTAAGTACTCTTAGTAGAGCGTCAAACGCAAGCAGTTTAGAATTAGGCTACAGTCATACAGCTCAAAACTCAATGATGAGTGATAATAGTATGGTCGGTATCGACGGTGAATTTATTCAGGACACAGCATCGGCTTTGTACGACGGTTTAGGTCAACCAGCAACCCTAGCCGCTTCCAGTGAAACTAGCGGAGTTTATACAATGGGTAGTTCAGAACTAACATCACGATCTAAACTGTACAGTCACTCTGATGGCAGTAGAACTGACTATAGTGGTTCACATTATGGTAATTACAAAATAACCAAGGAAAATGACTTAGCTGACTTCGATAGTGTTTCATCAATATTGAAAAACGAGTCCACTCGACTCAATCGTTCTCCTAAAGATAAGAGATTACTAGAAACTTTAAGCACTGTTGATTGCGTTGATGGCTCAACACAATTTTGTGTTGAAGAACATAATGTTAAAGAGGATATATTTCGTGAGCGAACAAATTCAAGTATTAGTGCTGCTTCATTTCATGGTGACGGAAGTGATCCTACTGATAAAAAACACAACTTGTTAAGTGCAAGCGAATTAAGTGATCTAATTGTTGGAAGAGGCGTTTATCCCAAAAATCAATCTGTGAGTGATACTTTTGATTCCGTCTCTGACTACGTAAGACTACCTTTACCATTTTCTGGTGACAGTTACCTTCAAGGACATGAAGATACGGCTCCTTCGGATGACAACTATCCAAGTAATTTTTATTTTGATAGACCACCGACACCGCCAACAAGAATAGACAGCCGCAAAGGTCTGAATTTATCTTTGCCAAATATACTTGATTTAGATGAAAACGTGCCCGCTATACCAAGATATCCAGATAAACCTCCTCCTCCGTACGAATACAAACATCTAACTCTCTCATCTTGTCACAATACTCTATCGAAACCGCCGCCAGCGTATCCCGGAACATCACCAGTCCCGTCAGTTCCTTCAAAACACACACTCGAAAAAGAAGAAGTAGCGGCGAGAGTTGTAACAACAAAACCAATGATTACAATTCTAAAAGCGGAAGCAGGAGAAGTTAACACTTCTGGTGAAAGGACATTCGCTAGTCCGATGGTCATGGAACATCGTTTTCAAAAATCGAAAAGACATCAAGCATCCAGCCGAAGAGCAGAAAGATCAAAATTAGCACAAGGTCTTAGTAACAATCTTTCGCCGTCAAGAGAAATTTCAAGCCATACAGATTCCAACGTTCTGGTGGCAATGATGAAGCTACCTCCACCTCCACCCCCACCCCGTCGTCCGCGGTTGCCACCACCGCCGCCCCCTCATAACCCCGTGTTTCATCAACAATTATACAGCGACGTAGACTATGTTTATTACCCTCTTCAAGATCCTTCTATATCACAACAGAATTATCTCGATCACAAATTAACAGAAACCAGAATCTCTAACATGCACAAAAATAGCTTACAGTACAGAAGCACTCCATATCTTTCAACTACTCTTTCCGCATCGTCAACTTATGGATCTATACAGAATCTTTCCGACTCTTATATACAAATACCGGGCACTCGAAGTAGTTGGTATTCAATGACAAGTAGAACATCAGCTAGTAGTCACTCTATAAATTTGGAGGGACCAGTCGTACCAGCGCGCATTCCAGAACCGAGCTTCCCTCGAGCAATGTCTCACAGCAACATACTTAATACAAATGAGCCACTTCATACAATAATAAGACGTATGCCACCTCCCCCTCCACCGCCGTACGAACACAAAAAGAAAATTCCTTCCCATTTGAAGGATTTAAAAAATCCAAATTTCAGTATGTTTAATAGTGATTCTAGTGTTACGAAAATTAAATCCTCTAATTGTGATTTAGATATAAAAACTTTAAGGGAAAAAAGTAAAAATCTCGACTTGCCTTTAATAGCAGCATTATGCAACGATCGATCGTTGTTAAAACAAACTAAAGCTTTTGGTGCTACAAAGTTGGCGAAACCAACAGGAAGTGACTGTGAAAATGATAGAAAAAGTGCCAAGTTTTCTCAAAACACCACCGATAGTATAGATCTTAAGAATAAACAAGAGCCGCATGCTAGGAAGACAGTGTCAGGGTCTCATAAAAAGATATTAGTACGAAATCCTACAGATAAACTTCCGGCACTACCCGGATCTGAAACTCACACTCCTAGAGCTTTGTCAAATACATATGTAATGCATCCAAATATAGTTAAATTAAAAAAAAACCAACCAAGTTAGTGATTTGACGATGTTGCTCTAGGACTTACTGTACCTTGCAATGTTACAAGCATACACTTATTATTCACCAATCTTAATAATGTAACTAAAGACTGAAATTAGATAGTAAAACAATCCCACTGATATTAAGTAATAAAAGTAGAATTTTGAACTAGTGCTCCTTCAATTAATTAAATCAACGATAGAAGCAACATTTTCATCAATTATACAGATACCTACAAATCGAATTAAACAATCCTATGCTCTAGGAATATGGGTTCAGAAACTATAACTAATTATTACAACAAAAATAAACTTTTTTTTTATGTATATATTTCCAATTTTTCAACACAAATTAAAATTGTTCAAAAGTACTTAATTTATTTATAGAAAAAAAAATATCGTTAAATGTAAATTCTCTATTAAATAGTGAATTTTTGTAACCGTAATTAAATACTCAGTTTATTATTAACCAGAGGTAAACTTAACCCTCGATAAGTAGGAATATCTGAAGTCATCGCTAAGTCCTAGTTAATTAGTATAGAAATTTAATATTCATCTCTATTTATTTTGTTCACAATCATGTACATACAGGTATTTAAATGTTTAAGTACGTCATATTGTTCTATGTGTACAAATGTATAGTAAATATTCTCACAGGATTATTGCTTTTTATTTTATTTTCCCCACGAAATATTATTGATGTTTCTAGATGTGCTGTGCTTGCTTGCGTTTCACAAATATAATTATTAACTTTAAATTCATATAATTCTAATATGACCATAAGAAATATAATATAAAAAGATTTCGTATTAATGTTTAAAGCTTAGCAAAAAAACACATAATTGACATAGTTTTAGTGCTTATAAATTTATTTAAAATATATTTAACTAAGGGCCAGTTGATTCGATTCCCACTCGAAAAAATTTAATATTTTAATTTTTTTCGCTCTGATAACAGAGAGGCAAAGTGCAGCATTTAGTTCCGCCACTCAACACGCAATGCCTCTAGAATTAGACAGAAAGTGGGGAACGGATATGTCTAATGGGAACGGAGTGTCT
>FAPP01001204.1:24119-36201 GCA_001485965.1 Heliconius ismenius | reverse complement strand
TTAATTAGTATAATTTAATAAATAAGTTATTTGTTCAAATAACAAATATATTAGCTCAGTGTTTGTTCGAGTTTCTAGTATTATTGAGATTTTAATATATTCACTATGGCAGGCGAACTTAAACCCGTTAATGATGAAGACTTTAAACAACTAAAAGATAGAATGAAATTAATTGCTGATGCGGATCCTGCCCAGTACCATAACGAATATTCTTTAAAGCGATATTTACGAGCTTTTAAAACAGTTGACGGTGCTTTTCAGGTAACATTTTAATTAATTTTAGTGTACTTATCTTTATTTTTTTTTACTTTGAAGAAAAGATTTTGTTTGAATTAATATTTTTTGAGAAACGGATATACCACAGAAATACAATTTCGTTGTACATTAACAACACTAATTTAATTAAATCTAATTAACTGTTTTGTTGTTCTCAAAGTCAAATTTTTGCTTAATTTATTTTATAATTTTTATAGAATGTTTGTTATATTTTATTGAATCAAATTGTTATATTTTATTTAATTAAAATTTCATATGGTTTTTTTACTGATGTAGAATGTCTATAACAAATGCAATCGACACAATCAGAATCCACAACATTAGTAATAAATATGTTTAGATTATCTTATTTTTAACAATGCAATGCCATGGGCATTGCAAATAAAAACCATTTTAAATTCAAATTATTTACCATTTATTTGTGTATTAAAAGCACTCAGTACAAAATATATCATATAAATATATAAATATGTTTGTGTCATTTAGTAATATAGGTATATTAATATTTGGTAATGCCTGAATTTTAATGTATAATACTAGTTTAATTACAGGCAATTTTAAAAACAAACAAATGGAGAGTTGAGTATGGAGTACATAATCTTCATGAAAACAAGGAACTAATAGAGAAGTATGGTGACAAGGCAAGGGTCCTACGGCACAGAGATATTGTTGGGAGACCAATTGTATATATACCAGCTAAAAATCACAGTTCCAGTGACCGAAATATTGATGATATGACCAAGTTTATTGTTTACTGTTTAGTAAGTAATTATATTAATAGGAATTTATATTGATAATGCAGATTTTAAAATTAACCAATAAATTTCTTAAACATTTATTTTATCTAATTATTTTATAGGAAGATGCAAGTAACAAATGTTTTGAAGAGGTTGTTGACAATTTGTGTATTGTTTTTGATCTTAGCTGCTTTACACTATCTTGTATGGATTACCCAGTACTCAAGAACTTGATATGGCTTCTTAGTAGACATTATCCAGAAAGGCTTGGAGTTTGCCTAATTATAAATGCCCCAGCCTTCTTTTCAGGATGTTGGGCAGTTATTAAAGGATGGTAAAGTATAATTGTTTAAAATGGATTTTTTGCATTTGTGTCACTTTTGAATCTTTTTATTTTTTGAGGTAAATATTTATTTCTTATTTTCTACTGCATAAAAGGTTAAGCAAAGAAAACCTAATGTCATGATTTAAGTATTTGAAGTCAACTCCAACTTATCGAAGCAGGAAAATAAAAATAAATTAAAAATGACTTTCCCCCAAATTACTCCAATGTCCAGCCACAATCATTGTTTTTAAAGTAATACTCTGTGCCACTGTGTCTCTCTAACATCATATTGTGATTTATATAAATATTTAAACTTAATATATTTCAATCCCACATCAATTGGTATTTCTATGTAAACACTATCTAAGGTAGAACTAACCAAAAATTATCTTTACCTGTAATAATATTTTTAGTATGAAACAATTAACTATTTTGATTTTAGATTCTAATAAAAAATATGCTTTTAGGCTTGATGAAAACACTGCTGGAAAGGTGACCTTCGTTAATTCAGAAATGGATCTATGTCAGTTTTTGATACCAGACATTCTGCCTACCGATATGTAACTAAGGTTAAACTTGTAACCTAATTGGCTAATGTTTAATATAAAAATTAAAAACTATGTTAACTAGTCCAATTTAAATATTTCTAATATTATTGTTTATGTTATGTTTTGACGTAAATTTAATTACTATTGTTTACATAATTGTTCAATCTAAGTCACAACATTTAAGCAAATATTAGTTAGTATTATGTAATAAAAATAGTATTACTTGCATTTTTTACTATTCTAGTATTTTTTTTTTGTATTTAAATATAATGTTTATTATATGTCAAAGAAATTAGTGCTAACACCTATAATTGTGTCATAAAATATTTAAAAATCAACATTCAATCCCAAAATATTGAAGCATGCTTTATCTTTGTTATCTAGTCTTATCTAAACAAGTGTTTTGTTTATATTCACAATCACTAAGATTTCTTGCCATTTTTCAACCACCGAATTGTATAAGCTGTACAAAATATATTTTTAAATTGTACCCTGCCTAAGGTACTTACAGTCATTATTTACGCTAACATAGTTGAACATAGTAGTATTAGTTGAACTAAGAAACCATTCATTAAATTACGTCACACGCATTTTATGATTTCTTGACCATCTCTCTTTGTTATAGCTGATTTGTGAAACCTCTTGACTATCGAAGTGTGACGATGTGAATTATAAACAAATTAAATCTTTGGCAACGCATGGTAAAATTTAACTAATTATTATTAAGAAAAAGAATTCAACCTTATATAAGTCCTTACGATGTACATATTTAAATGATTAATTGTAAAAAAATAAAAATATCGTCTTTTTTTAGTTACTTCAAAACAAGCAATACCGATATTGTTAAATCTAAACAGGGTAGAGCACTTAATAATTCTCAAGTATAGTAATTATAGAACATCAAAATTGTCTATTTCAATTTAAAATTATTTGTCTAGCGTTTATTTATGTTTATTTTTTAAATATAAAAGTATTGTTGACTCCGTTCATTTGATTCTCTAATTTCATTTAATATAACATTTTTGTGATCCCTTGAAATACTAATGAGAGATATACATATAAAGTAATTTAAACTTTGTTAATATAAAAATTATAATAATAAAGATAAATTAAAAGTATACAAATCTTGTATTTATAATTACAATTTCTGTAGAGAAAATCGGAAATAAAACACATTTTATGAAATCAAATCAAATTGCATTTAATTTATGACGAAATTAGTAAAATATCCGCTCTCTGTATCTTATAAAAATAAGACGTTCCTATCACGTTGGCTTCGGTGTTATCAAAAATTACGTTACACGATAAGTATTGTATAGAGAATCGACGTAGACTTGTTGTCTTGTGACGTCACACTTTAAAATATATTATACAGACAATTTTGAAATAAATATCAAGTGTAAAATTTTAATATGTGACGTCACTGCGTATAGGGTATAGAGGAAGGAGTAGGGGTTGTAGTACAAATGTATCACATTTGTGTATGTTTAAAAAGAACGTGGGCCCTCCCACGTCAAAAAATAATCAAATCGTGTAAAATAATTTATGGTGTATGGCCCCTTTTGTATAAAATAACGTAATTGTCACATGTCATAATATAAAGTTGGATAATAACAACTTTGTTGGGACATTTTCTCAGATATTTTGAGGTGATCAAAGAAAACAACATCGTTTTTTGACATTTCTGTATTAAAAATAAAGAAATATTCAATTATTTTCAATATTAATTACGTTAAGACTTCAATCACTCAAACATACAATTAATATTAAGATTTAGTTATAAGCGGACGATGTACGATTAAAAGTGGAAAAACTAATAAATTAAATATGGCAAGTTAACTTTAGTTTTCTTTTATATAAATAAAATGTTATACAAGACTAAGGCTTGGAAAGAGCACAAACGTGCGTTGGATTGGATTCTCATAAGAATTCTTTTCCCCGCTCTTGTAACGAGTTCCGCAACTCGACACGCAAAGCGGGGTACGGGTGTCTTAATGGGATCGGAGTTTACTAGGTCCCCAGGTCTCTACCTACACTGCTATTTATGAGATACAGTGTGAAGCTAAAAAAATATTTTAGTAAAATATGAAATAAAGAACACATGTATATTTTTGCATGATATATTTAATTACAAAACAGTTATGTATACAAATTATATTGCTGTACAATTCCAAAGCAAATATTTCAAAACTTATAATATTCGTAATGCATTGCTTTATGTGATTTATACATATTGTACTCATTTTTAACGACAAATAATGACAAATTATCGTAATTAGTGATTGAAATAGACTAATTATTGTATAAAATTCATTTACTACTCAAGTTTAGGTAATTATACCTAATAATAAAGCAATATTAATTTTAAAAAATTATAGCGTACACGATCAAGTTAATAAACATTACACAATAAATATAGATAATGGAAAACATTACATTTTTACAACATGATAATTAATCCGTGATATGAAAATATTTTATTGAAAATTAAAATAACTTTATTCAGTCGCAAATACTTAAAATTATATCTACATAAATTCATACGAGTAGGTTCCTACGTACACAAACAATTGGCACATTTGTGTTGCTTTGTTGTGGATCACATTCAAAGAGAATGTGACAAACACAGGCGTGTCTATTATAGGGGAAGACCCGAATCGACAAATACTAGCAGATGTTCTTATTAGCATAATTTTGGTTTCCCCCTAATTATAAAAATATTATTCAGCTATGTCTATAATGAGAAGCTTTTCATTGTGGAGTAAGCCACGGCCCAACCAACACAATAATTTACTATATTCTCTCTATCACAAACATTTTCTTTTTATATCAACGCCTTATTGGGACGGCATTTACTTATCCACGTTGAAATCCAAGCTGTAGATCCAACGAACATGTTCATTATTTTACATTTAAAATTAATAATATAGAAAAATTAAATAAAAAAAAAACACAATGTTCGATGGAGCTCCAGCGTTTTAAATCGATTTCTAATGATTACACGTAATGATATGCAACACTTTTAAGAAATAATCTTTAGAATATACCATTTAATGTATAGTGAGTATTGACAATCTTTGACCGATCAAGAGCATAAGTAAATACTTTAAGGCTAGGTTCAGTATCCTTAACGTTTTATTGAAAAACTAACAATAAAACAAGCATCAGCATCTAGTTTCATTTTCTAAAATATGACTAGGTTTTAATCACGTATAATTTTGTTTATAAGACGGGTGTTAAGACATATAAAAGTTGAAATATATAAAACAAAATATGCAGATGTAAGAAACAAAATATAATGTAAATTGCAGTTATTTTTAATGTTTTTTTAATAATGTAACAAATTTATTTAAGCCTAGTCCAGCAATAGTAATGAATTTTTAAATGTTAAAAATCTTTCAAAATGTTCGTTGTTTATTTTGTACACTTCTTAACATTAGTTTGTAACACACCGCCAGATTATTATTAGATGCAGATTATTTTTAATTTGGCCTTTTTTATTATTTTTGACTTGTCCTATAGTATTGTAATTGCAATCACATTTACACTAATATTATTAATTAATTTAAATCTTTGTTTTATTTTGAATATTTATTGAAAGTAGTTAATATCAAATTTCAACCCCTAGAGCATAATATAAATATAGTGAAATAAAACTGAATAAATTCATTTACTTCTTGTCAGAATATAGAGGCAGATAACAAATAAAGTAAGAACCAAAACGAACGTAATACATGACGACTAAATATTAAATATTATCATTAGTTAATTAACATTTCAAGAATAAATTTAATGTAATTAATTAATTGCAATATTTAAATGTAACTCTGGCAGTGGACGGTTTAACTGGTTGTCCATTTTTATTCGTAGATTCTGGAAGGTTGCATTCAAATGGCAAGTACAGAAATTTAAGAAATAAATTTGTGACTTAATAGTATGGAATGTAAAGATATCTATAGTTTATACTAAGTGATAATACTGAAAATTGTCTTTCAAAATTACACTCAATAAAAAATGAATACTACTATTACAGTCATTGTATATTTTTGAAATGTCTCCAAAATTGGCCTTTTAAAATTGTATTTTCAGTAAATTTTAAAAGCTATTATAGTTAATTATAAAAAATATTATTTTTTAAGTTAAGCAGTCTATTTTAGTTTTACTGTAACCTTTAGAAGTTGTGATTTTTGTCCTTATCTCAATTTAGAATAACTACCGAAATATAGCTTACTAAGAATTGAATCATATAAAAGTAAATACAACAATAACAACATCCATTTCTTTATTCAAAGTAAAGTAAAGCTACTAAAGTGTTTCTTCTATTTTTACTATAATTATAGTATGTTGACAGCAAATTATAATTTTTACAGGAATTAATAATTACGAAAATGTGATCAAATTAATTTTCCAAATATCGATCTGAAAGTAGATGATTGTTTTATTTGTTTCTATATGATTCAATTATGAGTGAGTATGCAAATATATTGAACCACCATCGTCCAATATCTAATGTTTAAAAAAACTACCATTTTGGTTGAACATATTCGTACACCACTATGTCTACTTTGTCCGCTAAAGTAACATTTCAATTAGTGTTTACTTTATAATCTATGTAGCTGCTGTTGTCACTAGCTGTTATGCTTGGGATTGTATTACAACAAGATGTTCCAGGAATGTTATGGTTTTATAATATTTTGTCACAGAAAAATGTTCCACATAAGTGTATTACAAATAAATTAAATAAGTATAGATTACTATACCGGGATATTTTTCTGGATAGAAACAATTGAAGTGGCACGTAATAGTGTTTCAAAAAATCAATTCCATACTAATTTGTTAACATTTTGTTTTTTTATAAATTAATTAAAACTAAAGTGGGGTAGTTTGATAGAAGGTGCTTTTCCTTCCACCCAAATTGTAAAAGTATAGCGTACATACGTAGCGTATTAAAGAGGAACTTCAAAAAAATATTTAAAACAACATAAGCTAACATGAAATCACGATGATAAAAATATTGGAAAACATTAAGGCTTGTAACAATAAGCTATGAAATTGATGACCTGTACAATAAAAGGGGTAATGAACCCTTAGAAGGAAAGAGGGATGGCAGTGGTAACCTGTTTGACACGGAGCAAAAGAGGGAGGCGGGGGCGGGGAGGAGCATACCGCCGGCTGAGTGTAAACCTGTTAAATCTGTTTTTGTCGTTAAAGTTAAAATGTAAAATCGATATTATTTTATTTCATATAGTAGAGAACATAAATAAATTTTCGAAGACTGTTAGTAGGTTTGCACTCTAAGCCAGCGACATCGTCAATTTACACAGGCGATGCGGCGTGCCCCCGCCGGGCGCGGGGCAATGTAGCCGTGGAGGGGGAGGGCGAGGGTGTGGGAGAGGAGGGGGCGGGGTGTAACAGCAACAGCAAGAGACGCAGTCAATCGGCCAGCACGCTCTGCGCCACTCCGGCCAGTTCCTCTTTGAGAAGGCGGAACGACGGCCGGTCCTCGGGTGCGTGTCGCCAGCACGCTTTCATTACCTGTAGATAAAAACTAGATGTAGATGATGATAAATGATGATGACGATGTGGATAAATTTAGGTTTGGTTTTAATATCAAAAGAAATATTTTTTACCTTAACGTGTTTACAGATTATAGCAAGGTTATAGACAGGAAGGGGCTAGTATTATTTTCCATCAATTTAAGAGTCATCGGATGTCGAGTAACGTAACTCAACGTTTTTGTTTTAGCAGACTGAGGACTTTTTATAAACTACTTTTTATAACAACAAGTCCCTATATCCTCGTCACGCCTCTATATCATCAAACAACTTACATTATAAATTTCATTTAGACATCCTTTGGGTTTTTCCAGCACCTGCCCTCTCTGAACCATATCTACTACTTCAGAATTCTTCATACGACCGTACGGCACTTTGCCACATGTAAACACTTCCCACATTAGAACACCTGTAATTAAAAATAAAGACAATTAAGCTCATTGTATTATGTAAAAAATGTAATAAGAAATAAACTACTTAGGAACAATTTATAAATTACGTCACACATTAAGAGGGAGTTAACGTTTCCCCTAAAATTTGGAATATGTACAAATAGAAGATGGAATGGCAATTTCAGCTTTATAATTACTAAGTTTAATTGCAAATTGTGACGTTACAATTGGTAACAAGGACAGGGGGAGGGATTATAAAAAATCATGAAAACCAATACCAATAATGAAAATATATATATTTTGGTTATTTTTGGTATCGAATTAAATTTATGAATTTTTATATAAAATATACAAATATCTTATTTACTGCGCTTTGTTTTAACAACAAACAATAGCTTTATTAAAGTTTTATCTACTAAATAATGTACAAAATAGTCTTACCAAATGCCCAGACGTCAGATTTAGATGAGAATCGTGTATAGTTTAGTACTTCAGGGGGCGCCCATTTTATAGGAAATTTAGTACCGCCAGAACTCGTGTATTGGTCATCGAGAACATATCGCGCCAATCCAAAGTCTGCAACCTACCAACAAAAATAAAAAAAATCACTTACATGCAAACAAAATACAACAATGTATGTCCATATTACATAGTATTATATATATTTAAGAATACATATTTTTTATATCTATCTGAAGGTAGCTAGCAATAAGACCTTTTTTGGTCCTTTGCATATTTAAATTTACTGGTTGGTTAAAATTATGCTTCCTTTTTCTTTATTTTTTCATTAATTATATTTTTTCTGTGTTTACATTTGTGGTGTATGAATGTGGTGTGCAATAAAGTATATAAATAAAATAAGATTTTGTAATTAAATTTAAATATGTAAACATACTTTCACAACATTTTCATCGCCAACTAAACAATTTCTTGCAGCTAAATCTCGATGTATGTAGTTATGCCTTTCTAAGTACGCCATACCTTTGCAAACCTGTAAATGCATAATAAAATGATATAAGTCAAACATCAACAACATATACTTACAAGTTGTTTTTTTACGTAGAAGAAGCATATTAAAAAATACAACATAATAGTTTTTTTTATTTTTTTAAGTTTTATGTTGAGGAAACCTAGTATTATATGGCGAATTTAGATACCTACATAGTCACGCCAGCTCACGCACACCGCGAAGACAATCACAACACTAAAGTACAGTAGGACGCGACCGTAAATGTCAATCGCTGTAGCAGTTTGTATATATCACACCGAGCTCCGCATATTGAATATTATGCATACGACTGTACATCCGCTAGTGACTCGTGCCTGAGTTCATAGCCTTCATAAATTGAGTCCACAAACTTCATAAAGTATTTGTCGGGCTAGCTCTAATATTTCCTGGCGTGTACCTGTATGCACATGTCGAGCAGCACGGCTGGCCCGAGCTGGTCGGGTGCGGTGCGGCGCAGGTAGTTGAAGAGGGAGCCGTGCCTCATGTACTCCGTCACGATGTAGATGGGCCGGTGCTTGCTGCACACGCCGTACAGCTGCACCAGGTTCTGGTGTTGCAGTTTGCTGTTTGTTAAAAATGTAGTATTGATTAGTAAAGGTGTTACAATTGATTTCTTATCTATAATTCTTTATTAGTATCACGTTTTAAAATTATGTAAAGCAAAATTGTACCAAGTTTTTTAAGATAAAATCTAATAAAAAATTATTAAATAACAGTAAACGGTCCTTTATAACTTTATATGCATAACAGGCTGTTGTGATGCAGCGGCACTATGTCTGACGCAATCACGATGTTCAATTCCTACTTGACGGAATGTTTTTATTTATTTACTAAATGCGCAATGTCTCAAAAAATTGAGCAGGAAGGGGGCGAATGAAGTGTCAACTAAGTTAAGAGGATATCTATGAGAGATATAGCACTCACGTCATAACTTTAGCTTCATCAATAAAGTCGTCCTCGGACATGGTGCCCTCCTTCATCATCTTGACGGCGGTGTCGATGCGGCCGCACCACCGTCCGCGGCGCACAACACCGAACTGCCCCGCGCCCAGCTCCTCGAGTAGCACTAGCTCGCCGGGGTCTATCTCCCATTTGTCTGTTTATTAATTTTTCAATTTAAATTTATTTTAATAACTATTTGTACACATGTAATAAAAATTAATAATATATATTTTATCCGCTATTAAGCTTGTGATAGTTGATTAAAATAGTCAACGCTTAACAATATCTGTAGATATTGTGGTTTATGGTTTATGGTTTCGAACTTATGCAAAACTGGAGAGGTCTATCCTATGCAGAATAAAGGGCGAAAATGAAATAAAAAATACAAACCGTGAGATAACCCAGCAGTGGGCGGTGCCGGTCGATCGCAAGGCGTGGTCTTCAACCTCGAGCATAGTCCACCGCTGTTGTGCTTGTGGTAGTTGATGAGCTCGGGTATACTGGCGCAGCAGTGCTTGTCGGAGAGATAGAACTCTCCACGAGTATTCTGCTTTATGTGGTAATGCTTTGTTTGGGGATGGTTTCTGTGAAAAAGGTAAGAAAATTATAAGAAAAATAACCTATACTATAATAGATGAGTTTAAAAATTGGCAAAGCTTGTGAAAATTGGGTCAGGTGGACGCAAAAATAAATAATAATTCCGTACTCACACTTTGGTATATAAAGAGAGTGTGTACATTCCTTTAGTGGAGGAGTTGCGTACCACAAAGCAACCCTCTTTGTCCTCTTGCTTGAGTACTGACTCGGCGCGCTGCCGCGACATCTCACCCACGTACCATCTGGAAAGTGAGTCGGTCGGGAAAATTAATATAACGATTGTTTATAATTGTCCAAAATATTCGTTACAGCAACCCAAACGCGGCTTTGCCCGCTTAAGTTTATTGTTATAGCTAAATTATACCAAATGTTTACAAAAATTATTATTATTTGCTGTTTTATTCTAATATATATAATACTGTGTAAAGTTTCATCTAAATCTGTTCAATAGTTTGCTTCATAGTAGAACAAACATTTAAATTTATAATATTAGTATGATGTATATGCATAATATGTGTGTTTCCTTGTAACAGGTAATTTGGAGTTATTATGTATACAGCTTGTCTTATGTTTGAAAAAAGATAAAGCGAAGCATTCTATGTTAATATATAATATAAAGTTAATATATGTTAATTTTATAAATTCTTTCTTAATAATATATTAATTTTATTTTTTAAACGTTAAAAATTCAAGTTCTTGTTACATTATCTTTGTCCTAACCTTATAAATAGTTGAAAGAAAATTTAAAATGTATTCCGTTATAGTATGGAACTTTAACGACAATATTTATTTATGTTAAACTTTTCATCACAGTGAATAAATTTCTTTGTATAGTTACAGGTAAAGGTGATGTTTAAGGGAAATGTAATTTGGCAGAGGAATTAAAATCGTATCCCATTAGCACAGTGGGGATTAAATTCATAAATTCAGTCATCAAAGGAAAACGCAATGAATATTAATGAAGACTTGACATCCTTTTTAAAAATACGTTTCGTTAACGATAGCATATACAAAAATAACAGTAGTAAGATAAATTTTAAACTTTTCCACATTTAACATGAAATTTTTAAATTGTTTTGTCACAGTAAATGTGCAAAAACAGGTAGTTCTTAAATTAGTTTGAAATATACATTTTTACGTTTTGTGCTGTAACAATAACATACCAAGGTCGCCAAATTCCAATGAACTGTGGCCTTCCAAAACCACAATAGACTTCTTGTGTACTAATTTAGTAAAATACTTGTTATATTTCTAATATTGATATCTCGTAAAAATACAGTAACACTGTTTTGAATGATATTTTTAATGTTGTAGTGTTAAGTTGTTATTTTTACCGATAATAATATGCTTATTTATCAAAAACATTGTTCTTTGACAAACAGCCATTTTTGTAACTAAATTGTATAAAGGCGGTATTTATTTGGGCAAGACCCAGACACTGTTCCTAGCTTGATAGTATAAGTATTAAGTATATATACACATTTAATAAATACCTATGATATTTTTCAAAAAGAGTCTTTAGAATTTAAATACCGAAAATAACAGAAGTTTTCGTTGTAGCAAAAAGAGTTCAAGTTTATTTAAGAACTATTCTATTCATAGGCTGATAGGAGCATTGATTGACCTTGATATTACATTTATAAAAATATCAACTAGCTTCATAAAAATATATTTTATAACAAGTAGAAAATGTGGTTTTAT
>FAPP01001179.1:0-10710 GCA_001485965.1 Heliconius ismenius | reverse complement strand
AGACTTGTTTATTGACGTGCCGAGTGTAATACCGATAAAATAATAAATATGTGGTTTGTAACGGCTCAGTGAGTTCCATTGTTAGGTATACCACAGGGTTGTTAAAGTATATACGAGTACATATATTATCTTAAATTACTAATATATTGTATTACTAATGCTAGTATGTGGACAATACCGTGGATAGGAACTTTAAATAAGTTTTTTTTTCCTGAAGCATTTACTTACGTTCTTTTGTGGAAAAAGTCCAACGCCATATTTCCGTCTAATCAGATATTTAGCTTTTAGATAGTAAGATTTTAATCCTTTGGTTAGGACGCCATCATTTTAGTAATTTTATATAAATAAAAAACCAAATTATGTATAAACTTTTTAAACAAACTATATTTTGAGACTCATAATGTTTGCAGGCAATAACAATAATGAATAATTAAAAGAAAAAAGACCAAAAAAAACAAATTAGCAGTATTTAGTAACAAAAACTCATAATTGTAGGTAAGTAACAAAAAATATTCAACAAGAACTAACTAAAATATATAACACTAATCTAGTAAAAATCCTTGGTTAAAAATATCTATGCAATGAACTGTTTTTGTTTAGAATACAAATAGGCTTGTCTTAATTATTAACTAAATGTGGTGTGTTTACTCAATTAGGTTCTTTTTACTTACGTAAATTATCGTTTTTTTTCAGCTAAGTAAAATACACTTGGCTAAGTGATTGTAAGTGACGTGGTTAAAAAGAAACTTTAGTCATAACTTATCATTAGTAACACAAATATTTTTCTTATTATGAAAAACATTATGCAAATAACAACCGTGCGACTTTAAGTACGAGATTGTACGTTCGATTTCCACTCGCACTTAATATTTTCACTTCCTCGTCCGGTAACGAAGCAAAGCTCGGCGTTGGGTTCGGCCACTTAATTTACAATGCCAATGAAAGAGAGGAACGGAAGTGGCTTAATGGGAACGGAGTGTCTAACTACTATACTAGCCTTCTCTTTGCCTGCCGTGCAAGAAGATACAAGAATATGCAAATTCGTTTTCACTTTATTTACTTATGTTTAGAAGTCATTATTATGCGATTTTTTATGTAGGTAGTGGAAGGTTGACAAATCACACCTGCAAGCATTTTACTTGCATATTGTATGGTGTAGATTAAAATCAGTGGTTTTAGTGAACGCTATGAGTAACAGCTATTGTTTAAAATTCACCGGTCAAATGTTCGAGTCGTGAACTCGCATTAATCATCCGTATATATGATTTCATAGAAAATTACCTTTTACTGATGCAATATCTAAGTGTTTTTAAATTGTTTTAAAATTTTATACGACAATAATTGTTGTTATGTAAACTGAAATAAATTTGAATGACTGTGGGTTTAGATTGCTTTTGCTTTTTCAGTCTATTTTAAGTAAAATAAATATGGAATGATAAAATCTGGACATTATCAGTGTCTATCTGAACTTTGAACGTGATTAATGA
This sequence comes from Heliconius ismenius, assembly GCA_001485965.1. Lineage (NCBI taxonomy): Eukaryota > Metazoa > Arthropoda > Insecta > Lepidoptera > Nymphalidae > Heliconius > Heliconius ismenius. The sequence goes on along the minus strand of FAPP01001179.1, from coordinate 9,223 downwards.
TTATAGTAGCTTAATTTTATTTTCATTTTCACGGGTTGGTTAAGAGTGTTCGAAATCAGTCAATATTCGGCACACATAATTCCTAAACGAATGGAAAGTAGAGAATGGAGTGACTTATATTTATACTGCCTTTGCTTAAATACGGAGAGATAAAATAAGAAAATGTAAAACCATTTTTAGCAAATAAATCACCTAATAACATCGCTAGAAAAACCTTAAAGGCAGTTAGTAAATAGATACAAAAAATGAGATTCTTAAACTGAGCTGCTGATCTGAATAGCTGAATCTTTTTACCTCGCCAATAATTTTGTCCAAGTTCAATATATCATTGATGAAGCACTGGCCCTCCCACCTCGCGCACTCCTCTCTATACGTGAATTGCTCCCCATTGTCCAGAGTCACTGTGATATTTTGGACGTACTCGTCGAGCTGACGAAGTTCCTTCCACACTTCGGTACGGAGCATATTGGTTATGTTGTCCTTGGGTACAATGATCACTCGGCCGAACCTACCTATAATAAAAAGATTAGTGTTATTTACGGTGTTAATTTATTCGGCCGCTTGTACTTCTTGTATATATGTATATTTCCAACATTTTCGGCCTTAAATTATTCGGCCGCTTGTACTTCTTGTATACATTTATTTCCATACAATGTCCTTCCTTTGCTAGGAAGTTAAAAATTTTGAATTTTTATGTATCCTATGGCCCTTAATTTAACTTTGTTCAATTCTCTATTCAGAGTTTATGTATATTAGGACTATTCTTTACGAAATGGCTTCTAAATAGGAAGGTGTATAATATGTAACTTTTTTAGTTATTCTTATCTAATTCAATAGTAAATAAAATAATAATATGTTTTAATTGTACTATTTATTGAAATTACCTGGTAACACTTTTTTTATATCAGTTACATCGAACTCTGATTTAAATGACCTAAAGAGACATTTTAGATATCTTTTTGGTGCGTTATTAAAAGTTAAATAAAAGTTTAATTTTAGATAATGATTATTTACCTGCTCTTGTTATCCTGCCTACGTTAAACCTATGTGTATAGTTTACTTTGAAATATTCTTCAACTATGCGCCTCTCCATCTTTCCTTGGCCACTGACAGGTGAGAACAGATATTCTGGGTCCATTTCATAATAGACTCGCTGATAGCCGGTGATCATGAGCAGCGTCAGCAGTACAGGGATGATGATGAAGTATCCTGGCCGTTTCCCGACAAATAGTCCGAGTCTATAAAACGACCGGTTCAAAATGTCGTCCACAAACGTTAGTTTGCAACCCATCTGAAACAAGAAGAAAGAAAATGTTTATATTAAATTTTTATATTCAATGTTTGTGATTATTTTCAGAAAATGTTCGTACAATTTCAATACATGTAACTTAAATGAAATTTTGTGAGCATTTTTATCATGACTTTTGTAAATTTTGTAGGGTAGACAAACAAAATTTTATGATACATTCTAATATGTCTCATTTTCTATCGGCTTCCGGAAACGTTATCTCTTGCCTGAAAAGAAAAGATCAAAAATATTCCCCTAAATGAGATTTGAATTCAGAACCAATACCAACAGTCAAACATAAATAGTGTTGTTATGTTTTATTTAATGCAATGTAAACAAATAGTTAGTTTACATACTTATATCAATTTCTTATATATAATTATCTTACTCGTCTATTGCTTTCACTAATAACGTACATCTTATATTATTATAAGCCCTGACGATGTCCAGAACCTAAATAGACGAGGTTTCTAACATCGCTATACGAGTATACCGACATTATAATATGTGTGTATCAATGCTGTAATCTACTGTAACTTGCAAAACATGTTGATTTCACATTTTATGTACACTATTGCAAAAGATGGATGATTTTTTTTGTTAGGCTAAGGAGGTTAAATAGCGTTATATGATTTTGTGTATATATCCAGAATTGAAGGGGTTCGATTCCCACTCGAAGAATATTTCTTTTTTCCATTTCCTTCGCTCTGGTGTTGAGGCAAAGCGTGGCGTTAAGTTCTCCCATTCAACTCAACACAAATTCAACTAAACACGCAATGCCTCCAAAATTCGGTGGAAAATGGTGAGTGGAGAGTGTGTGTCTATTAGGTTCCCTCTGCCTACCGTGCTATGTGCGGGTTACAGCGTGACGCTAAAAAAGTAATATCCAGAATTTATACAATACTTGTTTCTAAACAGTTGTAAGTCTTGTATCGCTGTAGCATGTCCATGGATGCATGCCCTCGTTTCGTAATAAAAACTGGTTGTTTATTATATCATGGTACGCATAATATTTGTATTTATTAAATTCAATGTATTTTTACTGATTCTACCTCTATCCTACTTTTTACTATTTACTAAAGGCAATCTTCCATAGTTGTATGTAATTATTTTTTATGGTGAACTCCCCATAATTTTTGGACGCAAAAATCCTTTTGAATGTAGATAGGTACTAAAAATATTTCCAAAGACGTCAATGCTCTTGTTTGTTTTATGTTATTTAAACACCTTTCTGTAGAAACGACGACCGGAACAAACAAAGAATAAAGATAAAAAAAATTGGCAAATCCTCATTTGGTTTTCCTTGTGATTTTTAGTATTTTGCAATGATATTTTTTTTTAGTTATTTAGGTAAGTATTTTAGTATAATAATTTTTTGTCTAAGATATTAATTTTACTGAATATGGAGTGAAATTATATTTCTAAAAAAAAGTAAAGATAAAAAGAAAAAAAATATAAGTAACTTATGTAACTTTGTAACATTCATAGCTAATATTGTTCATTATAGCGAATTGCACTTAATTGTACACACAGTATAGCCTTGTACTAAATCAAATTTTTAATTATATAATTATTTTAGATGTTTAACCGAGTGTTGATGTTTCGAGGTAATTCTATGATACCGTAGAATATCCGTGCGGAACGCCTTGACCAACGATTGACCACCTTTCACTTATATATGTAACGAGCTAATAAAGGTTAAAATATTTTAAATTATCCTTAACATTTCGACCGAGGTGTAAATGATTTTTTTTATTTAAAGTCCTTTTTAATGTTCGCATTTTTTATTGTGTTTTTTTCCCTGTATCCTTCTTGTCTGACCTGTAAGCCTGACGCATCTAAGAGGCGATACTCAACACTACGCTTTTTGACACCAGAGTAAAGAAATAAAAAAATATAAAATATTTCACTGGAGGACCAGTGGGAATCGAACCAATAACCTACCGCGGTTACAGTCACATGCTTGTAGCCCTGTGCCACGACTAGCCTCGTTGTCTTTTTTTTATTTAGTTTTCATATAAGTTTTTCCTAACATGTAATTCTGCATTACTCGTCTCGTCTCGTCTGCTCGATGAGCAGCGGAATCGATAGATACTACACTTTCTTTGCTCAGACAAGGAACATATCTGTGGCCTTATAAGTAAGTAGATAGTTTATTTATTTATTTTTACGATATTATGTCGTTTATTTTATTTGATTTGAAGTTAAATCCATTGCATATAATGTTCTTCCCACAAAGCTCTTTTTTAATAAAAAAATATATATTACAAAAATAGTTGGTTTACATATTTTTTATCTATTTTTTATTATTAATTTTAAATTCATTTTAATAAGCGAAAATAACATTGGTCAAAATGAGAAGAGAGGTAGGTAATTCTGACAACATGCGCAGTGGGTTACATATAAACGACGAAACAGAAAATTGACGTCATAAAATGTAGTCTTATACCTAACCTTTCTTGTTAAATGGACTAAGTTCAATTTAAACGAGTTCTTTTTAAGACTAGCGCGCTCAAAAAAAAACTTCACTTTTATAATATTAATATAGAATAGACAACAGCGTAGATTTTAAATATTCCGTCAAGTAATGTTATCAATACATTCGAATTGATAACCTTCTTTTCTTACAGAAGTCGGTTAAAAAGAACTGAATAGCTGTTGTTGTTTACAAGCTTTAAAACGTTTCTAGATCAGGTCAAGGCGGGAAGGATTGAACTACGCAATGCCTCATGCGTGGCTGGTTATTGAATTTTCTTGTGATTTTCTAAACTTAAACTATACTAAACATAGACGAGTAGATCCTCGTATTCATATAACGATAATTAAGAATTAACAAACATATGAACAAATGTTCAGAATCAAAGCTTACGTATCGACTTAGCAGTTAACGAAAACCAAGTGGAAAAATTATTTTATTAAAAATTACAATTTTAGGTAGGGTTCCGTATATCTTTTAGGCAAACGCTTTTCTGCACATAGTAGGATAGGCAGAGGGAATCTGGGAACATAATGTTAAACACTCTTTTGCTAAATAGGACACTCCCGTTCCCCATTTTCTGCCATATTCTTGGCATTGGGTGTTGAGTGACGGAACTCAAAGTCGCGCTTTGTCTCGTTACCAGATCGAGGAATTAAAAATATTCAATATTTCATGAAAATTGAATCCACAAACCTCACGTTTACAGTCTCACGCTTATGCCCCTGCGCCACGACGGCCTTTTGGCTATATGAAGAGATTTTAAAAAATTGAAATATAGAATAATCCAAAAATTGTAATATACGAGTACAACCTTGTGCAATAATAATTAATAGATACTTATGCAAGACTTCACATTTTTGTTTAAACTTGTATCTTTCATACAATATTTTATTTAAAGCAGCAGGGATGCAAGTAGTGGAATTCAAAACAGAAGTCTAAAAACCTACTGTGAAATATGTAGAAAAGAGGGAAAATAAAATACAGAAGCTCTTTTAGAATTTTTAAAAGTTATTTTAAAATATAGCAGTACATTGTGTCCATTAAGATTGCAGATGAACTCGTTACATAAACGTGAATCTGTGTCGCGTAATACATCGGCATCTTTCTCTTCTCGTCTCGGACTCGTTTCCTTGTATATCGAAATACCAATACTTGCATCGTTCGCCTTTTATTATTAGGATTATATTAAAATAAACAATTAAGCATGTGAACGCGGCGTTAAGTTACGCCACTCAACGCGCAACGCCTTCAGATTGCGGTGGAAAATAGAGAATGGAATTGTCTTAACAGGCACGGAGGAAGTTATAAAAAAAAGTTAAATCGACACAATTTAGTATGGAAAAAAGACAGACGAAGTCACAGTCTAGAACCAGTAGTAACATAAGATAAGAAAACGTGTATTTTTATTTACATTTTATACAAAGTTCACTCGAAAAGAAGAGTCATGCACTCGTATATTTTAAGCGTAAGCTTAATTTTATTCATCTTACTCGTATGAAAATTAACATAATGTGTACGGCTTTACAGCCTCTCGTATCGAACGACGTATTATATCAGATTGTTTCGTAATCGTTTTGTTTATGTAGCCTTTATCTGTATTTTATTAATAGTAAATTCATTGAGAAATAGTTTATTTTCTTGTTTACATACCTTTTTCAAGAATTTCAAGAATACGTATATACTCGTATAATATGTAAATAATACCTAAGTGTTTACGTTTTAATGAAAGTTTCTAAACGAACGTAGGAAGTATCTGTATTTAAAAAACATTTTTTTTTGTTTATGAAATTGCATGGGCTTTAGTTTTGAACTGATATGTTTGTGTAAACATTTTTTTTTATTTTTTGAGGGTAAATTATTTATTGTTAGTAAAGTTTCTGGGGAGGACACGAGACTATTCTGGGGTGGACACTCGGCCTATTTCTACGTCCATGCTAATACGACATTAAACAAAAATTGTAACTCTACACTAATCGATTCGAGGAAAGCAATTCAATATAACACAAAGCTATGTTTTAAGTAAACAAATACACTTTCTTGAACTTGATTATTCCTATGACCATCATGGTTTAGCAAATACAAGTGCAAAGAGCCTGGAACATATCTATGAAAACCTTGACCTACTAGTATGTATGATACATGTGCCGTTTCTACTGAAGTAGAACGCTGACAATAAACAGTAATCCCAGACAATTTTACCACAACGCGATTGTTTCTATGTCATTTCTCTGGCTTTCCAGCCTTATAAATATTTGTAAAAGCGACTAATTACACTATTGTTTGAACACGCGAATAGATGCTATCTTAGCATTGTTAGCTTTCACGGATCTAAATATTACATATGGGCATCTAATGAACAGCATTTTTTTTATTAAATTGTCTATAAAAATATTTCAAAAATCTATTTTTGCAAAATCCAATCCTGCGAGTTTAAAGATATGATATTTTAATGTCATATGTCAAAAATTTTTACCTTTTCACTAATATATTTTTTTATAAAAAGAAGTCAAGAGGTTTTATACAGCAATATACCGAGTATAATATGAATTGGTAAATCGTTTAGTTAAAAAATGTTTTTGTTCGATAATTCCATTTCAAATTTCACGGTAAAGTCAATGCACAATAAAACCAAAAAAAAATATCTTATATTCATATGGATGATACGCCCTGGTGACAAGGTATAGCGCAGCGTTGAGCTCCGTGCCGGCGGAATGTGGTGAACTGAGTGTCTTAACACTAGATTCCTACGTTTCATGTGCCTACCCTGCTATGTGAGGGATACAGCGTGAAGCTAACAAAATAATCTTATACTGCATACGAGTAAATATATCGACTTAATTATAACTGTGTAATCTTTCTGGACCAAATATTTATAGCTCAAAAACAAATTATGTACAGTTGCATCCCGAATACGTGTCACCGATCAAACACGCGAGGACTGTGAAAGTAAACACGGTCATCGACACGTCACGTGCCAGACGACTAATAGTGATGTATTTATTATATTTACAGCTTTATAATTACCTGTATTCCTCTTAAACCAACATTACCGGTATATTTATGTAGGAAAGGAAATTTCGAATAGCTTATTAGAAGGTTTCTAGTTACAAGAAGGTTCCAAGCTACCCGTTATAATATGTACTTCTACGTTCCTGTGCATCATTTTACTATAATTGCTATTTCCATATTATCTCTAGAGTTAAAAAATCTTTTGGCAATAATATTATTATAACGTTGGTACAAATATTTTCTTCTTGCTAGAATTTAATAAATGAAGGAATATACGTAGTGAAGTTATCTGAAAGATGCCATTCATCCATCCATCCATCACTACAATATCAATTTGCACAGTATTTTTTACTTAAATTATAAGATTTAAGATTAATTAGGGTCACAAAGTTAAAAAACAATCGAGGTCTGTCATTTTTAAATGTAAATTTTACGGCGTTTACTACGGCTTATTAATTGTGTATTAGGAGCAAGTGTCATTGTCGTATCGCAATCGACCTCGACACGGGTCGCTGGTTCTCGTAAACTTGAACTGGTGTGTTGTAATCTCTAAGTGCTGTCACCTCTTCAATCAAAGTGTAGTTCGTGTAAAGCTTACACTAACTAAGCTTTTTGTGATAACGTTTTGTCTTTTATACTTACTGACCTATGTTCATTGTACAAACATATCTACATGCAAATTATACTAGGACATACTTGTGTATGTAGATACTTTATTATTATTTTTTAGGTAAATAAAGAAAAAACCAACTTATAATATTATACCTTATTTTACTTTTTTACGTATCAATGTTTCTATTTTTATTGGTTGGCCTTGATTCATGTTCACCACAGATAATGCTTGACATGATGGCTGTCTTATTGATTTAAAAAATTAAATGCAATAAAGTCATTTCTTATCATTTATATTTTATTGGATAGTATAACACACCAGTCATTTATTACAGTTGGCAGAACTCAACCATTCAATTTCATACCAACTTAAAAACGATATCTCAAATATTTAATTGATTTATCGAATATCAATTGAAAATCAGATAATTCCAGACAACGCTACAACGATGATATATCGACTATCGACAAATAGGTAATGAATGCCTAATCATCGAAGACACGCAACGCGTGTGAGTCAGTAATGGACTTACTGACTTTACACGCAAAACTAGAATCTTCAAGAACGAGAAGCGATCTAACGTAAACAGTTAACGCACTAACCATTTATTAAAATGAATGTTTATTTTTAATAAGCTTTTGTTTCAAATAAATATTAGGTGAAATTGGGGAACGTAGTGTCGGGACTCTAGACTCTCACCGCTGCAACTTGCAGGATATAGCGGGAAGATATTAATGGATATTTCGTCACGCTTATCATATTTCATATATCTAAATCTTCTATTATCAGAAGAAGGTCCCTTAAATTGTATCTTCGTTAACAATATTCAACTAACAATCTGTAAATTGAGACGGCCTTAATTCTAAGCTAATACCTACTTTAACTTTTGGTATGCAATGCAATGTAATTAAAAGCACATTGTACCCTTTATTTATCTCAGTGATAAGAAGTGTTTGAGTCGAGCAAACTAAAACATCACTAAGTCTGTTCTAAATACAAAGATAAAGGATATTCTGAACGAAACTGTTACGAGTACACACGAGGTACAAATTGTTTATAGATGATTACGGTTAAACGTGATTATAATTTGTGTTAATTTTAACCTTAAAGTTATATTACTCATATGTAAGATATATTTTACATATTGGCCAATTTTTGAGTGCACAGTTAGAGATTATTATGGTGAGTGCGAGTTCTAATTCTATTCATAAAATTTCCTAAAAAATTTCCTAAAATTACTGAGCATAGCTGAATGAGTAAATATGACAATTCATCCCAAAAACGCCTCTAAAAATACAAGCAAAAGATACGTTTCTTATATTTCTATTCATTCATAAATAGGTAGGCTTTTATAAGTAGGCTTGTTAAAATTAATAATGGTAATGCAGAATTTAAATAGTATATTTTCTATTAAATTCCATATTTATTCCATATTATTTTATTTATTAACTCGATTAGGCCGTAAATTAATTTATATGCATTTTTTATGTAGGTATATGCATAAGAATTTTTTTGTAAAATCGATTATGTTTATGCATTTTTATAAAATCGATTTACATATTACGTATGTAATGAGGTTAGTAGAATAATATTTTATTTTAAAATGCATTTATCGATATTTACGACTTGTAGTGTAAAATAATTATATTAGCATACTAGCATGTTCATTTATTTGAACTTTGAAGGTAAGATTGATTTTACTATTTATTATGTTAATTTATGTTTGTAATTAGTTGTACAGGTCTTTTGTAGAGGCCAGTCGGCGCACGGGCACAAGCGTGTGGCTGTAAATGCGACAGGTTGTGGGTTCGATTCTCACTAGAGGAAATTAAAT
>FAPP01001177.1:0-14821 GCA_001485965.1 Heliconius ismenius | reverse complement strand
TCAATATTGGTAGTGTGTCATCTTATCATAGTATGCCATCTTGAGCACAATTCCCCTACACAAACTGAAGCTTTTAGTAGTAGTATAAAAATAGCACCAAACTGTTGTACATGTATATTTGGGAAAATGAAACAAATCAGCTTCACGCTGTATCCAGCATCTAGCAGGGACGGCAGAGTACCCTATCGTTAACACAATCCAATCCCCACTTTCCGCTGAATTTTTCGATTGCGTTGCATTAGTTATTACAGTATATTACTATAGCGTATTGAGTGGCGAATTCAACGCGGGATTTTGCCTTGGAGCCAGAGTGGAAGAAACTAAAATAATAATAATGCATTCCCCCGAATGGGGATTAAACCCACAACCGTCGCGATAGTCACACCCTACGCTACGACGGCGTCGATGTGTATATTTTTTAATATTACATTATGGTACAGAAATAAAAATATACTTTATAGCTAATGTTTTATTTAAAACACTCATATTCAAAGGCGGTCCTTATTCTAAATTAACATTCATTCCACTTCCATATAAAATAAAACTAACTTAGTAGCTTAAAAATATTAACATTTAGCTTATTTACACAATAACATATTCTTATGTTTATCAAAAACTGTATATATTTGAATATTATTTACATTTGAATGCAAGTCAAAGTTGTGTCTTTATAAAATCATTTTATTTTTAACTTATAATAGGAGATTATGTCGGAATCTAATATTTTCTTAGGATTATTACCTAAAATATTAGTTATAAACAAACATCATACCACATTGTATATTACGTATGAAAAAAAAATGCAGTAATAAATCTTAGATATTCTCATGCTTTCCCTTTTAGCATTAAAAATTAACATTAAAATAAAAAAAATGTAACAAGGTGATTGTAGCGATGTCTAACTCTTAGCACGATAGTTGTTACTTCAATTTCCACTCAAGGAAATAAATAATAATAATTTTCATTTCATCAATAAGAGTACACCTACATTAGCGTTTACACTAGCTGAATGTGTTATAAGCTTAATATTAATTATAATAATTGAAAATAGTTGAAGTGCAAAAAAAATTAAATACTATTATCACTTGAAAACATTTTTTTGCTAAAGAAAAGGAAAATATAGCCATTGCATTTTGCTATATCCTTTTTTTTTAAATATAAATGGTAATATCCAAGTTAAACAAAATTACAAGGATAGCTAAGGAAAATAAATCAAATCGACTATCGTCCATTAGATGTTAATCCTCAAATTTGATGGAGTGAACAGACGTGTCAATGGCACCGCCGCGGTATGCACCTCGTTTTTTCTTAGTTTTCTCATGTTTGAATGATTTGCCGCGTGTATGTTTCAAGTCCAGGTTGGCTTTCTCGCCCCATGACCCGCGAGCACCACCCTAAAAAAATATAAAAATAAAATTTTTGAACTTTTACACATCATTAATACTAAAATAATTTCGAAAAAGCTTAAGCTTTGGCAAAGCTTTTAGCCTTAGAAAAAGTTTACCTAAATAAACATCTGGACTCTTTTAGGATAACTTATAGATTGTTATGTCTAGTTCTAATTTAAGTAGCAGAAGAAAAAACAAATATAGGTAATCACTTAAAAAAAAAGAAAAAAGTATGAACAATATGTCTATGTATAGATTAAATAGCAATAATAAAGAGAACATAAGTACAAATTAGGAAATCAAAATAATATACATATTACATTAATCATTTGAACCTGCAGTGTGAAACAATATCATAGCATGTTGTATGTTTTTAAATTTTTTTATAACTAACTGTTTGTACTGTAAACAGAAAATAAACAAACTTTAAATAATACTGTATAAGGGGAATGAAATCACTTGCATAGGTTTTGCAATATGCAACCTTCATACTAATCACCATTAATATATGTTGTAAAACAAATCTCACCTATTATTTTAATCAAATACAATTTTTTTGTTTTGAGAATTGTCACCTCCTTCAAAGCTTTTCCTGTCATTAAATCCCCCTTTGTTAAATCCTCCTCGGTCACCGCCCCACGAGTGGCGGTCGCCCCTGCCTCCTCTGTTGCCCCTGCCACCCCTGTCGAAGCCGCGACCTCCCCTGTCACCACCGCGGCCGCCCCGGTCGAAGCCACCCCTACCCCCTCGGCCTCCACGGCCTCCCCTGTCATTGAAGCCCCCGCGACCGCGGAACCCTCCTCGGTTGAAGCCCCCGCGACCGCGGTCTTGCCACCCACCAGACTTGTCAGACGCATCAACCCCGTCCGGTTCGTCCTCTCCGTTTTCACCCTCCTGATAGATACATATTATATATAAAACACACCAAGACAACCCTACGTAATGACCAAACGACATAAAAGTAAATGCCCAAAATCACAAGCCATAAAACTTCTCTGCATAATAAAAAATAGAAGCTTGGTGATGAGATAGAGTTGCCTTGGCTTACTAATTTTTGGGGCATTTACCTTAGCTTCGAATGAATTGTCCTTAAGTCTAGGGTCCACTTCTACTTTTTCTGTTACAACTCTCCTGAAGGGAACTGCTTTATTATTTGTAGTGTTACTTTTGTCGGTAGGTGTTGAGGAATTATTTGTTCCCTAAAATTGATTGTAAAACAAAAATTCTTATATTAATTATATTATCAAAAATAAATTGTTAATAATCTCTACATATTAAAATTCTACAGATAAAGCAGACAAAAACTCAAACATAATTGGGACAAATAAGTTATAATTAAAGTAAAAAATATTAACTAGAAAAATTAAGCAAATCTACCTATGGCAATTAATTACTAAATTAAACTAAATTTTACCTTTACAAAATTACTATATGGCTTCTTAGCTGGCGTTGCCTCTTCCCCTTCAGATGCTTTTCGTTTTTTACCACTTTGAACCCCATTTTTCTGTAAAAAAATATACTATAGGTATCTATATTTCACGCTGTATCCCGAGTATAGCAGAGTAGGGAAGGCTGCGCTTTGTCAGTTTATCACAGCAAAAAAAGTCAGAAGTAGAACAATATAGTAGTAATAGTGGGTTCAATCCCCACTTGGGATTATAATTATTCCCATTTTTTATTTAGTAACACGAAATGCAGTGTTGAATTCAGGAGGTTTATACAATGTCTGAAATTGGGGCAGAAAGTTGAGAATAAAGTGCCTTGTTACTAGAAAAAATAGTATGTAACATGATTGAAGATTATAATTAAACTTAAAATACCTGTTGGGATTCCTTCTTTTGTACTTTAGCTGGAGGTTCATCATCATCATCACTGCTGTCATCCGAAGATTCCTTTTTGGGTTTAGGTGTGGCGGGTGTTTTTGGTGCTTTTTTGGGTTTCTCATCCTCACTGCTATCATCACTGTCCTCAGAAGATGCCTTGGCTGCTGGTTTGGATGCAACCTTTGCTTTTGGTGCAGGTTTTTTCTTTTCATCTCCACTGCTATCATCACTGTCTTCTGATGATGATTTTTTAGCTTTGGCAGGTTGTGCTTTTTGCACAGGCTTAACTTGCTTTTGGGGTTCATCATCACTGTCTTCGGAGGAGGATTCTTGTTTTTTAACAGGATTGACTTTAGGTGCTGGTTTCTGGACTGACTTTTTTTTAGACTTTTCGTCATCACTGCTGTCATCACTATCATCTGAGGAGGACTGTTGTTTATTATTAGGTTTCGATACAGGCTTAGCAGCAGGAGTTTGAGGTTTAGCTTGAATTTTAGGTTGAGGTTTATCATCATCACTGCTGTCATCATCAGATGAAGATTCTTGTTTCTTTACTACCTGTGGTTTAGCAGCAGGCTTTGCAGGTGTAGCTGATTTTGCAAAAGGTTTCTTTTGATCATCGGAATCATCACTTTCATCAGATGAATCTTTAGGTTGTATCTTTACATTAGGTTTGGCTGGAACAGGTGCTTGTTTTGCTTTACTTGCAGGTTTTTTGGACTCCTCTTCACTGCTGTCACTGTCTGAGGACGACTCTTGTTTCTTGGGCGCTGACTTGACTGGTGCAGATTTTGACTGTGCTGATTTACCAATGGCAGGCTTTACTTCTGGTTTTTTAGATTTAGGTTCGTCATCATCACTGTCATCTGACGAAGATTCTTGTTTTTTAGCTGGCACCTTAGATGGAGCTGCTTTAACAATGGGTTTTTTATTATTTGCATCATCGTCACTATCATCACTGTCTGATGATTCCTGTTTCTTCAGTGCAGCTTTTTGAGGTGTAGGTTTTTGAGCCACTGGCTTAGCAGCATTGTTTACAGGTTTTTTCTTATCCTCTTCACTGCTATCGGAACTTTCATCTGATGATTCCTTTTTCTTAGCAGGTTTAGGTTTTGCATTTGCTGCATTGACTATTTGTGGTTTGACTGGTTGTTTTTTTGGCTTTGACGTAGCATTATCTTCACTACTGTCACTGTCATCAGATGAATCTGCCTTTTTATTAACTTTTTGATTTACTGGTGGAGCAACCTAAAAAATGAGCTTAGATTGTATATTTGTGTATTATAGTTATCTTATTTTGACAAAGAATACTATGTTCAGAGGTAGTGACGAATAAGATATATGTAGTAATATCATGGTAGTTCAATAACAAGTTCTCATCATAAATTTAAGGTGCACAAATGTGGCTAAGTTTATAAAATAATCAACACATACCTTTGCTGGTGGTTTTTCATTTTCTGAGCTATCTGAATCTGAAGATTCTTTTTTCTTTCCTTGTATAGATCCATTTGATTTATTTACTTGCACTTTTTTTGGTTTCTCTTTTTCATCACTAGAATCATCAGAACTGTTAACAAAACAATATTAATAAATACTCAAAAAGAAGTAAAAAGCATGTTTTTACCTTAACGGTAAATAAAGATTATTAAATATAACATACCTATCTGCTGCTTTTTTGGCATTTTGTGCAGGTTTCTTTTGTAATTTTTTAAATTCTGTAATTATGTTGAGCAATGATGGTAGATTTTTAGCTCTTGGTTTCTAAAACAATAAAAAAATATTTAAGATATACTTGAATTGGGTATTACATTAATATATTTGCTCAGTATTTGCTTAAATCAGCTTCATGCTGGATACTGCACAAAGCAGAATAAGCATAGACAACCAGTGTTAAGACAGTCCGTTTCCCTGTTTCCGCTGAATTCATGTATCAATATAGTCAAATTTGAAATGAAGCAGAAAAATGAAGTCAACCTAGCATTAAGACACCATTCCCTTGTTTTGCATTAAATTGCATTGTGTCAAGTAGCGGAACAAAATGCCATGCTTTGACTCCTTATGACAGCAAAGAAATGAAAACAATTCATTTCTGGCATGGAAGAATTTAAAATTGACCTTGGGATCTCTTTGATGCAGAGTTGTAGCAGAGTAAGGGGATTTAAGATGTTGTTTTATTATTGGAATAAAAGTATTAAATTGTTTAGCTGAATAAACAATCTGAGTTCCTTGATTTTATTTTTGAAGAAAGACAATATATTAATTTGTGTCATCAATTTTATTTAAACTTTAGTATAACAGTGGCCAACTGCAAACACAGCTGTGGGTTTTATTTTCACTAAGGTTTAGCCAAATAACTATTTTATCATCCTCTGGCAAGATATGGAAAGGGCTGCATTGAGGTTGTATGGAATGGTATGCTTTAATGAATTATTATAAAATGAAAGTCACTAATTCAAATGAGTACAGTTTTAAAGTATCATCTTCCCGTGTTTACAAATTAAAACATCTTAAGTTTTTTCAGTTTAACCTCTAATATGCTAATATGTATTTTATTAATTTTTTTTAACTTAAAAATAATAAAACAAAATAAGTTTTAAATTATAAGTAAATTTTAGTCCCAGAAATAAAAAAAAGTTGAAATTATTCAGATCTTGCTAGCACATGCATGGTTTTTATATACTTTAAAGCACATGCTTTATATAATATATAATACGTTCCATTTAATAATAGTTCGTTCGATTTAATAATAGTTTAGATAAATTTTGTTGTTATGTTGAAAGTACTTTTTTTGTAGACGAGTTTCCTAGGTATATTTACCAAGGTAACACAGAATTTTTCAGTAAACGGTTATAAATATAAAATTAATAGTAATAGAATAAAGAGTTTTTAATCTATGTTACCGTTTTAGACAGTAGTATCACTGTAAGTGTAAGAAAAATAAATTAACACGTGTGGTGGTCCCCATAGTCGGTACACGTGGTTTTGGGTAATAACTCACCGCTTTCGTTTTTCTTGAAAATTCATCTGCGAGTGATTTATCTACACTCAACAGAAAATTGTGAACGATGGAGACGGCCTCAGCCTGCAATTCAGCAGATACACTCATTTTATTTATTTTAACCGCAAAAAATTCCGGCGGCGTTCTAATGCACGACCGCTCTTGAAAATGAGCACAGACTAAAAGAAAGTAACACTGACGAGTGAACTGTGAATATGAATGTACGAATTACGATAAACATCGATACATCGAAGTATAACAAAACGGTGCTCTATCATTCACTCACAAAGAGATCGATTCAGATCTGATATTTCTTATGTTATGCTTCCATTTAGGGAAGTTTCTTTTGTTGTATTGTCATAATTTGATGATAAGTTTAAGTTAAAGCTCATTTTATATAAAATTTCAAAGTACTACTGCGTCACATTGCTAATATTAACAAATTATTTTCAAATGATTATTTATGATTTTTTAACTTGTTTTACTAATTTTAACTTTTATTAATTGTGTCTGTGTGTAAGAAAAATTATGAATATAAGAAAATCTTTTACAATTCTATTTCTTCTTTCGACTCCGTCGAGTTTTTTTTAGTGTGCACGTCCAGATTGGACGACAGTAGAAATATATTCATATAATAGCAGGAAACTTATATGTTACTTTGGCAAGGGTGATATAAGAAAATATTTTAAAACGTGGTTTATTTGCAAAAATATGCTTCTATTACTTTTAAATAAACGTTTAAATTTAAAAATAGAAAACAATCATTAATGAAATACCTAATAAATAATAAAAAATCTACGAGTATATTAATTATTACTGCTTTAGCTTCAAAAAAAAAAACAGCATCAATTAAACAGAAAACCTCAACCTGAAATAAAATTGTCGTTGTAAAATAAAACGCCATTTGGACGACGCACGCACACATAAACCTATCAAAGGGACACCGCCGCACCACATTCCGAAATCAAGTCGTAGGTTTTGGCGATAGCCATATAGCGATAGAAAATAATTTTATTCACAAAATAACTTTATATAATCTAGCAAGCATTAAAAGCCGCAGTTAATATTTTATTTTTTATAATAAAAATTATGAGTGATCAGATCAGATCTTAAAAACTAATAATTATAATATTTCTTTAGTAATTATTCTTCAAAACTACCTAAATTGAATTTAGAAGATTGAAAGAAAACCCATATTTTAATATTAAATTTATTTTATGATAAAACTGTGTCCTTCAAATATTATTCATTTATTTTAAATAAAAGATGCACTTTAAATGTAAGATTTTAGTTCGATACAATAATAATATATCAAATCGACTAGAGTTAAAAGTCTAATCGTTTAACGTCTGTCGTCTATGTATTTTGTATCTGTTGTTTGCTATATTATAAATTTAATAATCTACTTCTTGAATTCTATGCAACTATTGATGTTTTTCATCTTTTCATTTTAATAGTGTGTGCAAAAATAATCTGTATATAACAAATTTATTAAATTTTTTTGCTTATTTTTTTGTATAAGTTAAATATAATTCGTTTTCTTCATTATAAAAGTAATTAACTGAGAGTGACATGTTTCCACTGTCTTTAGAATCGGTTTATCGAGTATTAGGATTTCTTTAGTTTTCTAAAAATAAATAAATAAATAATATGTTACATGAAGAGTAGTTAGTTTTTAACATCATTATGCCGGTTCAACAAATAAGTGTTAAGAATTCCTCCGATATTGAAAGCTGGGAATGGGGCGGGGGATGTGGCAGAGAACCTATTCGCGCAGGGTCTGGAAGCAGTCAAACATCTTGCAGTAATTCTAGTGGAGATATTTGTCGGATTTGCCATTGCGAAAGCGAAACTCACAATCCTTTACTAGCTCCTTGTTATTGTTCTGGTAAGCGTAGTTTTTTCATAATTTTTAATTTATCTTATGGCCATAAGGCCATTAATATAAATTTAAGTGTTTAAAATTACCTAGAGATATTGTATAAATATAGAAATATATGTATGTAATAACAAGCCTAGTTCTAGGTAATATATAAAGAAAAAAAAATTAAAAGAAATGTATAAGATGACAAAAAGTACAGACCATAAGTCTAGTGTAAGTAAGAGAATTTTGTTAATTTATACATTATACATTTTAATATATTTTTCTGTATTTATTCTGCTGACTTTTGTGTACATAACAATGAAATGTAATAATTACAAATACTCATTTCTAACAATTAATATTTCTATATATTATTGAAATAAAATATGTGATTTTTTAAACACATACTTAATATAACTTTTATACCACGGTATTGTTATTTTGTTTATAAAGTCAGCAAGGAGGCAGGTTGTGGGCACAAGTCTGTACTGTAAATGTGATCGGTGGGTCGTGTGGGATCAAACCATCCCCATTCAAAGTAATGATATATTTATTTAAATTTATATTTTCATTTCTTCCCTCTGGTATCAAGGGAAAAGGTGGCTTTGAGTTTCACTCGTCAACACACAATTTCTTAGCCGAAGAATGAAATGTTGAATAAAAAACACTATGTTTTTATAACGATTATGTTAAAATCGAAATGAATAAAAACAAGTCATACTATTTAAGTAAAGTTAAATTAATTACTTAAAAAATATTATTACTGTTTTCTCAATTATAAAATGACTAACTTTTATTGTATGTTGAACGGCAGAACCCAATACTTTTTGTCTACTTTTTACCACATCTAGGAATTGAAAATTACTCATTTACCTGAGGGGTATCAAATCCACTACATTTGTGCTTACAGTCAGATATAGTGCTAGGATACATTAATACCAAATGTTATATGTACATATAAATTCCATATTAAATTTCAGTAAAAACTATAAGAGGCCCGTCGTGGCATTTTGGCATTTGACATGGATGGTATTTTATTATGTCATTTAGTTTAGCTAAACTAGTATAACCATGAAAGTATAGTAATTAATAATGGTTAACAATTTTGTTATCATTTAATTATTTATTTATAGTTAAGCTTCACTACATATTATGTATTGATCTATATCAGGTAAACCATCAAAAAGATTTTTTCAAAGCCATCTAGTACATCAGAAGATATGCAATGACAAATCAACATACAATAACTTAAAAATCATAGATTCTTGTGCTATTACTATTTGTTTATTATCTTAAATAAAATTTAAATAATTTTAGGTATGACACATTTTTTGTACTGTTTTAATATAGTGTAGATAATGCATTTATTCTTTTACAGGAAGTCTTAAATATGTGCACCAAAGTTGTCTTCAACAATGGCTAACAGCATCTGAAACAAGATCATGTGAACTTTGCAAATTTAATTTTATTATGCATACCAAAATAAAGCCATTTAGTGAGGTATATATTTTAAAAATATCGAACTTCATATATTTATGTAAATATACATTCTATATAATATTGTATGTTAATATTATAGATGTATATCATATTACATCTAAGAAATATTGTTATTATTATGTTCATGTTCATTAAAAATACTTGTCCAAAATGATTACAAATGCAAATGATTGCCTGAGGAACAGACCAATTCAGACACTTTGTGTTGAGTGGCAAAACTCAACAGTTGTATTTATCTTACTACAGTAAAAAAATTAATAAATGTTTGGGAACCAAACCCATATCTATCAGGTTTATATTATAGTGGGGCATTAAGGAATGGCTCTTACAATAACAAGACAGCTCTTAATTTAATTAAATTGGAATGATTTACCCAACATACAAATATACTCTTTGGAAATTTATGCTTATTAGTGGACAATGGGCATGCAGTCTTGACCATGTTAAAGTTTACTTTCACTTATTTTATTTGTTATTATAAGAGGCCCTAGTGACTCACCAGCAGGGACAGTGTTTGATTATAGAGACGATAAATGTGGATTTGGTCTCGACTCTGGAGCTTGATTTAAATTATTTTCTGCCTCACTCTTTGAATGTCTCTTTAGAAAATTGGGAATGAACTGTTTTAACACATAATTCCCTCTACTTGCCCTGCTTTGCGGGAATTATTATTTTTCTGTTTCCTTTAAAAACTATTCATTAATAATAATATATTTTTAGTGGCGCTTATTAGAGATGTCTGGTGTAGAGAGACGTCGTCTCTGCTGTGCTGTGTTGTTCCACTGTGTTGCCGCATTATGTGTTATGTGGTCCCTTTTCGTGCTTATTGAGCGTGCTGTTGAGGAAGTGAATAGAGGACTTATTGGTGAGTTGAGAGTTTTCATAATATTTTAAATTTTTTTTCACGCATATGGTAGGGCAGTTCGTGGGAACTTAGTGTTAAGACTAATGCTAATACTTCATATTGGTCTAATTCTCAAAATATTGCGTGTTGAGGGACAACAAAGAGTAGAGCTAGTTAAGACAACAAGTGTTTGAATAAATCCGTAGATTATGATTTCGAACCCCACTCAGGAGATTTAGTTTCATATGTAGCTGCATCCCAAGAAAATTTTACAAAGCTTGATTAAGTCAGAGAGTTTGGATGTGTAAGAAGGTGAAAAAGTTATGGCAGCATATAGATGTATAAATTAAACACGCCCTCGACCCTATTTTACATAGTCATTTGTATATAATAAATTAATTAAGTCACTACGTACTTATAAAAAGAATAGGTATAAAATGAGTTAATTACAATCCAACTAAACAAATAATTTAACCTTTATTTGATTTTCTATTTAGGTATATACTTACAAGTGTTTTATATACACATAAAAATTGCTTTTTAAATTATTCCATATTATGTTCACATCAGTACGTAAATTATTATTTCATGGTGTGATAACCGATATTATACCAATTTCTTTTTTATGATGTTTCTCTTATAAATATTATTAAAACCTTTTTTATTTACCTGTTGTTTATGTTTAAAGTTTTATATGACACGTGTGACATGACACTTTCTAAGTGCTGAAGGTAACTCTTATCGTAATTACAGTGGAATATATCAAAACGATCATAGTAATGTAAAATTGCCTGTAGGTTTCCTCGTATATGTATTATCCAACTCCAACATAAATTTTCCCAGGCATATCCTGCAAGTGTGAGAATTGTGAGATACATTAAGATATTGTAAAAGAAAGTCCACCTAATTAATTACCTAAGTAATTCATTATTGATGTTTTACATATTCAATGATCTTCATAACTCTTATATATTTTAGTGCGCTAGTTTTTTTATCATATTAACGTGACACTGTCTTTAAAAGTATAACCGCTAAGAATAAACCTAGATAAAGTTTAATCATAATGAGCACTATTATTTTGGCAAGGCTATAAGATATTTTAAAAAGAATTCAATGCCTTCTTTTTTATTTAACTCACTTTAAAAACGAAAAGTTTTTTTCATGGTTATCTCACATATAGCAGGGTCACCCGAGGAAACTTAACCAATAACACCGATCCTCGCTTCCGTCCAATTTTTGAGACTTTATATTCTGTAGTGGGACCCAACGCTTTCTTTTCTTATTAGAGTGAAGGCAGTCAGACTAGTCAGAGTCAGATAAGTAATTGACATAATCTATAATTGGGATATCGTATAAAACTTTTTATTCTCATATTTCAGCGTGGCCATTTTGGACGAAGCTAGTTGTAGTTGCTGTAGGCTTTACTGGTGGAGCGGTATTCATGTACATACAATGTCGGCAGTACTTACATTTGTGCAATCGTTGGAGAGCTCACAATAGGTAAGTTTCTAAATAAGACAATTTTATAGATAACTAGCGGGCCGCTCGCAACTTCGACCACTTACTACCTATAATAATACTTTTATTATGCTGCATTTACCAACAGATTGATTCTAAAATTGATACATTCAATCATGAGCTTCTTGTTTTTATAATTAAGACCAAATCAACGTTGCCAAAGAGTATATAACTTCGTTTGTTTTGAGTGTATGTAATTAACCTCCAGTAAAAATTTATTTACTTGAAGCTAATGATATGATTTTGATTTTGACATTACTAAATCTAATACCACAATTACAATATTCACCATCTGCACGGGTACGCTTTCGTTTTTCGAACTTAAGGTTAAATCTATAATGTGTAGATTGTTAGCCCTACTGGCCTTTACGGTCTCTGAGAAAGTGCCACCAGTACGAGCCTGCTTGAAACGATGTCGGCAAGGTTTTCGACTGCAGGACTAAATAAAACATAGGCTTGCGGCCGTCTATCGGAATGGGATCTCAACTGTAAAATATGAGAGATACGTATATTCTTAGCGGAAGACTTTAATAACACGTTTTAGCAATACTATGCTATGGGTGTTAAAGAACGGGGAGCTTCTGGCATAGGGCTGGCGCATGTCGCGTAAACGGAGCATTGAATGATTTAAATTTTACATTTTTTCGTAAAGTACATGTCCAAATTACATTCTATAATATGCATAAAATTAAGCCAACACTTATGTTCATAAAATTTCCTTGATGATGGAATAACATTCGTTTGTAATTATTGGTATTTTGTCATTTAAGGCCAACTAAGAATTACATTGTAATGTTATAATATAGCCTATAGCCCTCCTGAGGAGCTTTTTTACAATACAAAAATAAAGTAAATCCGACCAGTAGTCACGGAGATATTAGCATTAAAACAAACAAACAAACTTTTTCCCTTTATCATATTATACTATATATAGTTTCGGTAACGAGGTAATATTAATTTACAATTAACATTGTCTTTTAAAGCTAAATTTGTCTGAATTACCATGTTGAGATACGAATTTGCATTCTTTGTTTCTAGGTCAGAAAAACAGTGTTAAAAATTTATGCTTACTAATATATAAATTATATGTCCTAATAAGATAACATATTATCAAAAATTTCGTCATAATATTCAAAACTAAATACAATATTGACAAACATCATTGTTTAAAGAAAAAGGCTAACGTGACTTTTGTATCACATAATATGTTAATGTGAAATTAAAATGATTTATTTTTGTCTAAATATATATTGCGAAGTATTTATGTAATAAATGATAATTTTGTACGAAATCTATGTCAACCGTGTTTATACGTAAAGTAATGAAAGTA
Source organism: Heliconius ismenius (assembly GCA_001485965.1). NCBI lineage: Eukaryota > Metazoa > Arthropoda > Insecta > Lepidoptera > Nymphalidae > Heliconius > Heliconius ismenius. The sequence goes on along the minus strand of FAPP01001177.1, from coordinate 1,556 downwards.
GGTTAGGTCATACGAAAGAAATAACCACTAGTTTAATACACTCAAAGGCAAAATGAAGCTTAAAGTCAAAACGAGTTACACAACTTGAGACGCACTGAAAGTGAAATTTTGTAATAGGTACTCATAACATTTATCATTTACTTGTACCATATTAGGCATGCGATAATTTAAGCTTTATATGATAATGTAAGCATTTTAACTAATTCTTTATTATTTTTAGGATATTGCAATATATAAAATGTAAAGAAACTTAGTTTCTTTTTTTATAGCTATATAATTATTCTCGAAAAGTGTTGTAGCTGGAGGAACCAACTGTTAAGATACGCCGTTGGGCACATTTCCTCCAATTTATTGTGACAATGCGTGTTGAGTGGCGGAATTTAACGCCGCGCTTCACTACCTAAGTATTATATATAATCTACCAATTATATTTCTTATATATGTTCTATTAAACGATGGTTTCCTGTAATTGTGTACCTAATAGAAATATATTTTCAAATAGACGACTGTTTTTTATTAAAATATCATTTATTAACATTTTCAATATACCTATCGTTGAAATTAAAAATGATAGTAAATATAAGGAAAATACATGAGATGTCAATAAACAGTATATTAAGTAGTGTATTAGGTATATACCTACAACATAACTTATAACTTGATAGCATCTATTATAAGAAACCTAAGTTATTAAAAGTTAAAGTTTAATAATATAAAAAACAAATAACTATGTTTCTACGTATGTTATGTCGTTATTATTCAATACTCAAACATTTTAAGTTGCTTATCAAGTGGGACAATATTTTTTTTTGATTTCTGCAAAACGTTTATATGTATATAGTTGAAGGGATAATAAAATTTTTACTCTGCTTCGTCCCATTTGTCTTTCTTAATAAAATAATATTACACAACTGGTTTTTAAGTACCATATGATGAGATTATCTTAACATGTTGGAAAAAAAATATGTAAGTATCTTATGATTTTTAATATTCTTTAATTTAAAAATAATAATAAAGTCTTATAATCTATAATGACATAAAATATCCACATTGAATAAGAAGCTTGCCTTAGAGTAATGCTTTTTCTAAGTAGTTAATTAATAATAGTGTGCGTGTGCACTCATTGATCATTGTGCGACGATAAATCTAATATACTGGCAAAATACTGTAAGAAATAGTCAGGCGCATTTTCGTGTACGGCACTATTTATACCAATATATGCATAAAAACGTAAAGCTGTGTTTTTAAATATTGACAATTAACATTATTCCATTTGTATTTTTCCCAGGATACTCTTAATACAAAATGCTCCTGAAAAAATTCCGATCCACGGGTCCCCGCCCGCACGGTGCGGTGGCGGGGGCGGCGGAGGTGGAGGCGGAAAGCGGCGCGAGCGCAGCACGCGCGGGCAAGTGGTGGCCAACATCGAGCCGCCGCCGCCGCCGCCCGCCGCCTACCACGAGGAGGACGAGAGCGGCGGCTTCGAGACCTTCCGCGGCCGCGCGCGCCCCCACCCCGCAACGCCCCCCCCCCACCCCGCGCCCCCCCCGGGCCCC
>FAPP01001131.1:0-13523 GCA_001485965.1 Heliconius ismenius | reverse complement strand
CTCTGGTGTCGAGGCAAAGCGCGGCGTTGAGTTCCGCCACTCAACACGCAATGCCTCCAAAATTCGGCGGAAAGTGGGGAACGGAGTGTCTTAATACTAAGTTCCCTCTTCCTACCCTACTGTATGCTGTTTTTTTTTTAGTAAATATTTAGGTTCTTTACTTGTACCTATAATTACCTACGTAAAAATACTTCCAAAAATAATATTGATATGTCATTTCAGTATTTTACAGTTATCATCTCCCCGGATGACCGGCCAGGTTTATCTCACATTTGGTTGGTTTATTATAGGTTATTAACAACACCATATAAATAATATTTTGATGTATATATATATATATATACATCAAAATAATAGATATACCTATGTTTAGTGCGGGTCAATTTATTGACTTAAATATATGATTAATACCATTTTATAGCGAATACCATGTTCTTTCATATTGGTCAAATGTATAGGTATGTATTTTTATTTTTTTTACTTTTTAGCTCTCGCTCGCTTCCTCTTTCATGTTTCATTTTTAATTCCTTTACGCATTGTATGTCGAGAGGCGGAACTTAACGGCGCCTTTTGTCTTATTAAGAGATAAGCTTGAATATGTTTTTTTTTTAATATTTCATTCCCCGAGTGGAAATCGAACATACAACCTCACATCTACAGTCACAAGCATTTGCCACGATGTAAAGTACTTTAAAGGGCTTTAACTTATACGGATTAAGTTTTTTTTTTAATATTTAATTTTAAAATGATAGATATCTATAATTTTATTTAAATAAAATAAACATATAGATATAGGCATAGCAAGGAAAACCTTTAGTGTTACCAGTAATCGTTTTGTTAATACAACATTCAACATTTAAATGATATAATAAATTCGCATTATCGTCGCCGCCCGGCAAAATTGTTTTCGGTCTCGTGTGGCATAATTCATTAACCCATATATTATCAATGGCTGTCGTCGAAATTTTTAAATTAAAAACAAATTTCGACAAGCTCTACAATTTTCTAAAGTAGAAGCTATAAGAATATATTTATTTTATATTAAAAAAAAGTATATATAATTATTAACGAATCTAGAAATAAAAAAAACATTGTTTCAAGTAAAATTTCTATTCTTTTGGTGGATCTTATTATTTATATATTTTTTAGATTATCCTTTTTTTTTACTTTTTTTGACATTAGGCGCTTTATCTTAGCTCACATTATATATATTCTATAGGACCCAATCCATTTACACAAATAAACATTAAACATAACGGTAAAAAAATGTGAATAAGTTTCTAGTTTATTCGTCCATACTAAGTACCTCCATAGGTACGTATGTAATTATATGTATATTTTATTTATGGCACATTACTTCTGACGTACTTTTTTACATTGCCAACGTATATCAAGTTAACGCATCAACCGATAGTATCAAAACTGTGAAATTAAATATGTTCTCTATATTCTCTTTATTAAAAGAGAATTTACGAATTTGTAATAAAAGCTAGCAAAAAATATAAATATTTCACGGTATTTTTAATTGTTTTGTTGAAAAAAAGGTGTTAAAACTATCACAATACATCGCGGACCGCATTTAACGAGGCGCGAAATAAAATGAAATCTATCCGATGCGATGTACAGCGAACTGCGACAATTGATTAACAAATTCATACTAGCAAAACGGGGTGAGGAATAAAATGTGACGATCAACAGCATTCGCGAGCTGAGTCCTGTTCCCACCTCGCGTGGCTGACTGTACGTGGGGTGTATCTTTTCGACTGCAGCCATATTTCACCCGCAAGCCTGCTACTGTTTTGCAACATCACTTTATAGGCGATGTCACAATAGGTCCCGTCACCGAAGAGTTTCGGTAGTAGTTTTATATATAGTTTTTGTGCTAGATATTTTTTATCATGTAAAATTACTTTTTTGTATATATTTTATTATATATATATTTAAAGTATATGTGTATTTAAGTATTAAGTTATTGAGTAGGCGTTATCCTGCAACTTTAGTAGATGACGCTAGTGCCTTAAACTAAAACAACTTCAATTTACACCCCACGAAACAAGCACTCGAGTCCCGACACCCGAACGCGCGGCTGACAGCGAATTTGTCGAGAGAATAAAAGCAAGTTTAAACAATGCTAAAATCCAAAAGTGGCCCACCTCGCACCAACGCAATGTACGGATCAAATATTGACTTGCGTCCAACACGTAAAATTTGCCCGTGAAAAACATTCGCAAACAATATAATTACGCGGCGACCGAACGGGGACCCAATACGGACGATATAGTTCCCATATTAGTTCGGCAACGGCAAATTTAATTGAACGCGCGATCGCGATGGCCGCGCACGGTGATGTATTAACATTTATTGGTTTACAAATTAAAGATAACTCGGACATCGCCCGCGGCGAAATTTGCACCGCGAATATTTTTTTTAAATCGATGAAAATATACGCTGTATTAAATCGCTCGCTAATCGGTAGCGCGAAACATTTATTAATGGACGGGCCCTTTTTTAATCTGTAATAAAAACGTTCCGAGCCGCGTTCGACCGATTCGGGTTTGATCGATATGAAATTATTCGCGATAAATTATGCAGAGTCAAGGCTCGAATTTATCGAGCTTTATTTACAACGTTTATTTGTTTCAATAATATAAACTGAAAACGGGCGAAGATTAACGGCTTTCGCGTTTCGCGAAATACGATACGTGCAATATGTAAGGCGGTTAACGTTAAAAAGTATTCAAGTTCATTTAATGATTGACGTTTGTTTTGTTGGCTTTCTCAGTCTTAGAGCGTCTCTATTACAATGTAATAAAAAAAGGAAGCAAAGATAAACCTTTTTTCTTTTTTTAATAAGTGTGAGTGTAAAGAATATAGGAGAAGTGTGAACTTGAAAACAATGTACAACGTTTAAATTATATCTATTACAGTGGCCAGACATTATCTTTTTATATATCTTTAAGTTAAAAGTATTTTTTTCCAAAAGTTTGAATAGTATTTTGGACACAAAACAATAAATTAACCAAATTTCATATTACACCGCTAGGCCTATTGATAGCATTCAACGATTTAACAAATCCAAATACGAGTATATACATATACGTACATTTCGCTCAAGACTAGAACTATATGCAGCGAAGTTGTTGAAACTACGACAACTTACTTATATTTTCTTAAATAATATGTTATTCTGCTGTTTGCAATGTAAGCCAAGTGGAAGTGTATATTCAGAGGCGTCGACGTGAACTCACCTGCGTTGCATCTGACGCGATACTACTTTGAAATAACAACATACTGAAATCTTTTGACGTTATAGACTAACAATATTTTACTATATATAATTATATTGAAATAAAATATAAGTTTACCTTTAACTTAAATTGCTATTCGAATATATTTTGTAAATTAAAAGAAAATTAAGTAGGTATGTCCATTCGTCATACATTTTTAGTCAGTAAGCTAAATTTGGGATTTCAAGTATCGTCGAAAAATAATTTCATAAAAAACAAATTAGTAGAGGCCAGCAGCCTCTAATTGCTAAACTCGAGAGGTTGTGGGTTCAATTCCCACCCGAGGAAATGAAATATTTTATATTTTCATTTCTTCGCTCTGGTATCGAGGTAGAGCGCGGCGTTGAGATACACCAACAAGGCCAAGGACCCACCGCGGCATTGAAACTCAACAAGCAATGCCTCCAGAATTCTACGAAAAGTGAGGAACGGAATGTTTTAACACTAGGCTCCCTCTGCCAACCGTACGTACGAGATTCAGCGTAAAGCTAATAAAAAGAATTAAAAATGAGTATTACTATAAGTTCTTAAAAGAGCATAAAAACTAAAACTTATTTAGAGGAATAAACCACGCGCGCTAGACTCGGCCATTGATAACAAAACGCCTATCACACTACCGGCTGCCTATCGCTTACAAATCGCCGAACGACATCTCAATCTACTGCGACAGTAGCCTCGCAAATTTATGTTCGTCAAGAGCACCGAGCCCGGCTAGTTTTGCGCCCCGGCCCGTGTATTTTTTAACGTAACTTGCGTCGGACGACTTTTGCATATTTCACCGTTTTATTTTTGCCGTGTCAAATAATTTATTTCAACCCGCACTGTATTCTAGTTGGGACGTGGTTTAGGACGTTGCTGCGATTGTTGTGTCGAGTGCGAATGTTTTGCGTTTTTTTGTTATTTGTTGTGACGGTAATTTTAGAATGGTGTAATAGGTGATTGGTAAAAGGCACATTTTATTTTAATTAGATATTTCATATTTCTAAGAGAATTTATTTTAATAAAGAGTTGGATTGCTTTTATAATTTGCAAATTCGACTTTTATGGCTATAATAGATATAAAGTTTGTATAATAACCGTTTTGGACTTTTACCTATATACCTACCTATAGGTAGATTATGATCTTTGCATTATGATTATTAACTTTTCTTGTACATATAATTAAATTTAGTGTGAAATTACGTAATTTTTTAATATTTTTTTCTAAAATCCTAACTTAAATTTTTCTTAATATAAACATAATAAACAATCGACACGCTAACTAATATTTTGCATTGAACAAAACATCACCAAACACTTACAGCGGGTTTACAGAGCAATAGGTACAAAAGAGGGATAGCGTTTCACTGATAAATCTCGTATCCAAGTAGCCACGTCACATGTAATAACGAATTTGCAATCCGATACACGCGGCGTTTTTATCGTTTTCCTTTGATGTTCAAAAAAAGTATAATCCGTCTGAGCTGACCAATAGAAGCCAAAGGTGACAATCGGTGACGGTCAACGGCCAATCACTGTAGTTTACACTATATTGTAATTATATGAGTAGCGTCAGCATTTTAATTACATTTACCAATATTATTTATTAATTACTAAAATTATTTTTTTAAATTTGTAGGTATGTTTGAAACTTTATCACTCAATCGTACAAAAACCACTAAACTGTCTCGAATATAATTTTATAATAATAAGTAATGAAAGAATAATAATCATTTGCTTAAAATGTATGAAACGCTTTACATGGTACATACATTTACGAAAATTACGAAAAAAGAGGCCAGACGTGGCGCAGGGGAGAAGTGTGTGTGTGAGAAGGTAATGAAATATTTAATATTTTCATTTCTTCGCTCTGGTATCGAGGCAAAATGCGGCGTTGAGTTCCGCCATCGGTGCGGCGTTGAGTTCCGCCACTGAACACGCAATGCCTCCAGAATTCAGTGGAAAGCGGGCAAGAGATTGTCTTAGGCTCTCTCAGCCTACTCTGCTATATGGCGGATACAACGTGAAGCTAATATAATGTATAGAAGCTGATATATAAAATAATGTCAGTGTTATCTAAGTACAATTATGATTTTCAATCAAAACAGTGTTAAAAATTTAACTTGAATAAATTTAGAGAATTTAGTATTTAGTAACGTGTGACCGCAGTTCGGAAGCAAATCGTATTTGGCCTTCAAATATTTTGATCGAGTGAATCCAATAAGCACAACACTGTCGTATGTACATGTACACGTGTGTACCAACACATGTGCAGTGGTCACATTTTCGTTTGTCATTAAGCGCATATTTGTACGTAGACGCGCAAAAGGAAACATTCCCTAACAGTTTGAAGAGTCGCTGCTCTCGCACTATTATTTAATCGGATCGGACTTTCGTTAATATATTCACAGCCCTCGGCATTGTGATAGTAACGTGTCAATGTGTTTTATCCAACAAATACGTGACAAATAAAGTTAAATAGTCACTGGGTCTCTATGTATTTAGTATAAATATTATTCTTTTCTTTCGGCTTCATGCTGTATCTCGCATATAATAGCGTAGGCAGTGGAAATCTGGGAACTTAATTTTAAGATATTCTGTTCCCATTTACCATTTTAGACACTTCACGTTCTCCACTTTCCATCAAATTCTGGAGGCATTGCGTGTTGAGTGGCGGAGTTCAACGCCATATAATAAAACTGTAAACTATAAATGAAATATCTAAGACGACGCGCAATTGCAGCCATTGCAGTTTAATATGAAATTGTGCTTGCACACAAAGAAGACTTAGAAACTCAGCTACTCAACTGGCTCTGGAGCTCACATCGGCGAGTGGGTCGTGGGTGTCGTGGGTGCCGCGGGTGCCGAAGTCCGGAAGCAGCACAATCGGGCCTCCAGAACGAATAGAAAACGGTGGAGATCAATTAAAAGCGGCCAGGGCGGGCCGGCGTGGAATTAAAAGCTAAACTTCGTTACCGTCGAGTTATCGTCAGAATTGAAAGAAACTTGTTACGTCTATGTCGCTATGATTCCAATTTCAAAGCGGATCCGACGCCTTGATTGGTTCCGGGTTGTGTACAAAGACTGATCGGGGTATACGTGATTCTTGCATATTACCTCCTCTCTGTTTGCACGCAAAATTGTCAGTGTCTACTTTTTATTGCGAATGTCTCAAAAATCGTCGCGACTGCCTCTCGTGCCGGCGCCCCCGCTGCGCTGAACGTGTCCGGTCTTATGTGGAAATCGATTTGTTTTATTGAGACGTCAAATATCAATTAACGTAGATGGAAGTTGCATTTGTAAATTTAAGTATTTGTTTTGCAGTTGATGGTTGAATTCTTGTTCTTGCTAATTTTTACGCCATGTTTCAAACTAAAGAGTTTCTCCAGTCATTTTTCGGGAATGATTAGACCATACAGTTTTGTTGGTACCATCCAATGGTAATGTCAAGGTATATGTTAGCTTTTGATTGTTTTTTTTTTTAATATAGATACAAAATAGAAAAAAGTATAGCGATATTAAAGTTGTGTCACAACTAGGTAATTATGAAAAGCTTCTGTAAAAAGCTTACATTTGTATTATGGCCAGAGCTGGGCGAATTTATTTAATTAATCGTAATTAGCAATTAAATATTAACAATTGATTATTTGTTGCGGAAATCTAAATTAACAACTATTATATAAATGGCTACTTGTTATGTAACAATTAACAGTTAATTTACATTTACGATTTTCGGACAAACATATAATCAATTGTTAATGTTTAATTATCAATTATAATTAAAATTAATTTCTGATACATAGATTTAGAAAGGTAGCTTTCACATTTAAGTTGCCAAGACAACGATAATCAAGGAATAAGCTTAATAATATAAGCTTATATTCATAACAATGAACTAGATGGCGCTAGCTGTTTAAAAGTTGTAAAATGAATTGCCTCTATATACTTTTCGATTATACTAAAGAAGAAGAGTCAAATAATTATAATTTTTATTCGCTATCATGGCATTGGGACAGGTTCTTAATGTACATACTACGGTTGCGGTTCAATCTCTATTCCGGGGAAGTCCCCGTTCTGATTACGAAATGTGGCGTAGAGTTCTAATACTTACTTAATATACAGTATGAAAAATATATGTTAAGTGGAAAATAATGTGGTCTAGATAAGTTCTATTGTTGATTTTAAAAAACTTTATAGAGACCAAAATTTTACTTATTTACTTCCCTCCCTGATCTCGTTATTCAGATAAGACTCCATATTGTTGCTAAGCCAAGACATCTACACCGGGGTGGGCTGCCAGGTCTTTGCTTGTCAGGAAATTGGATTTTGTCCCAAAGACACCTTGCGATACTGGACTGATAGAGCAATGGCGGATTGACTGCGCTCTCTTTGACCCTGGTAGGTTGGTCTCAAAATGTCATATAATATTTACCTGTAATTGTTTATACCTGTTACAGGTATGGAATTAAGGTGTGAAATTTTGAGATTCTTTAATATATATCTACCTATACAAAAAGTGCCGTTCCAATTTATACGTCAAAAGTTATTTTCCGTTGAATATGATTACAAATAAAATACTTCTTTAGAGTTCCACAAAAACGAAAACACTTTTGCACAAACAAAAACAGAAAGTTTTCTACTTTCTCTCAACGCGTAAATAATTAAAAATCAAACAAAAAGGTAATTAAAACGTGCCTTTCAAAGCGGTAAACAATTATGTCCCAGTCGCGCTGTCGTCGCAATCTTAAATGGCAATGCAATTATAGTGTACCTAGTAGGTAGTAGGTAGTAGGTACCTAGTGTTTGCCAAAATGTTAATTTCAAACACTCGAAACTTTAATTGTTATTATTGCAGAGAGGGCCTAGTGTTAAGACACTCCGTTTACCAATTTCCGCCGAATTCGGGAAGAAAGGTTTAAGGTACTAAATTGTAACAAATATCGCCTTATTTGTTTTAATTGTATTTCATTGGCCATATTGAGCTCGATCAGTAAAGGCGAGTATTTTCATATTTTGTAAAGGCGTTCCTGAAGCCTACACTGCTACGAGCTCAAGAATATAAGTATGTATTGCTGTAAATTTAAGAATTGTGATATCAAACAAAACTATTGTCAATAAGTGTGGTTTTCTTTACTTCATATAATACGGAAGATACTAGATATATTTCATTTAAAAAATGACCGAATATAATAAAAAAACGACCACAAATACGAAACATATTTTGACACAAAAACGAAAACGTAACGAGTAAAAAAACAAGAAACGAAACGAAAAGTCAAATATTGAGTTGACAAATAAGACCGCGACATTAAAATTTATCGCGCCGGGCGGGTAGGTGGGTACACGGGCTACACAAATAGTGGCGAAACCGTATATATAAAGTTTCCAAAGCAAGTAAGTATACAGTTTATTAAATAAAACATTCGTTCGTACTTAGCGGCGACCGCTGAAGGTGCCTAACTTACTCAAAACTAATGCATAATTTAGTGAAACGCGCCATGTCTAATGGTTTATTCAAACTCACATTTCCCAGTCTCGGCTGGCATAATGCATATAAACAAGCTACTCATACATTGAAAATATCTTATAAAACAACATAGAAACATCATAAAAATATATCCAATAACCTTATAGTGTGGAAGTAATTGCATAGACAGCTCTCCATGCAAGACAAATCAAGTTGAATAAATAATAATTAATCGTAGGTAGCTTATTACGTCATAAGTTCAAATGGTAATTATTATTAGATGCATATATCGACAGAAACTTGGATATGCCGATAAAATTCAAATCTATGGCTGATTTTAATTTTATATTTATTTTAAAATTCAATTTTATTGTGCTTGCTTTAGTTGAAACGCTACACGCCTCCACTATTAAATTTCTATAGAATAAATATATATGGAAATTTTTGAAAGTTTCATAAAGTTGGTGAAACTTTTCCAGCGGTCTTTTATTAGATATTTTTTAAGTGCGAAGCTTTTGCACTTTAGTAAAAGTATAGGTAGGTATCTACAATTTAAATTATTTTCTTAACTTACTATGCTTAGGTACGTCTCCTTTTAGATAATATACTTAGAGATTAAGGCCTATGCAATATAATATTATTTACTGGATGTGTTCTCCTTTCGTCGTTTTTTTTTTTTCAAAGTAACCGAGTCCGTTTTCGAATGTAAGCAATATTTCTAATGACAGATATAAACAAAGACGTTTTGCTAGAATACTTGTTGTATCTTCTTCAGATTTTCTAGTACATATTAGTACTAAGCCATGTATCTAAAGTATTTATAATTGCTCTTATCAGAGTAGTGTAGTGTGTGATGTAATTTATACGTGATATATGAGTGACCATCAATACCGTGATTAGGGCAAGGGAAGGATAGAGGGAGCGGGATATTATCTTGAGAGGGAAGGAGCGTTAGTCGCGCTGGCGTGCATTTTGCATGAGCCGGCGCCGGCGTGCGAGCGAGAGGGCGGCGAGAGGGCTGCGAGAGGGACGCTCTGGATCTACATTTAAAGCGCATTGTAAGCAAACGCATTATTAATGTATCTGTTTTAGTTGTTGGGGAGTACCGGAGTACGGGCGTACCGGCGCACCGGCGTACCGGCGTACCGGCGCGCCGGGCTGCCAAGAGCGGCCCGAGTTATTCATGCTTCATGCATACACCATTCATATTTGATTCCTTTTAATTCCCAGCGTCTTTCGTCTACGTCGGTACTTGGTCGGTGACGTTTCGTTTAGCTAGTTGCGCTACGCCGCCTACAGTAGCTACACTGCCTACACTGCCTTCACTGCCGCCGTCGCGCCCATGAATACCTTAATGTATATAGGGACACGCGTTTCATCACGTGCGATTACATTTCTCTTTTTCTCTTTTACATTTTGATTATAAGTTCTCTTTATGGCATCTATATTAATGACTTGACTAAGATATCGTAGCTCACTATAATGTTTTAGATGCTACACCTGCTGTCAACAGAGCATTCTTTTAAGAAAGAGGAAAAATAAAATATATTAAGATATTGAGAAAAAAACTGTTTTTAAAAGTTTTATACTAATATATTGTTATAGAAAGTTTGATAATGTAAATTTCAATAACAATAGACGAGGTTAGTGTGTCATTCGTAAACTCAACGGGTCGTTGGCCGGTCGTTGGAAATTTACGCTAGTTCTGCGTCGGATAATTTGTGGCGATTCTAAACATGATTTGAATATATACGAGTATATATGAAAAGTGTTAAAACGTGCGCGATAGTTTCAATAAACATTAAACTTTTCCTCCGACAAATTCACACTGTAATCAAATAATAGCAAAAAATATGTTTTATTTAACTTTCGACGGGCGCGACACTGCGTGAAGTGTACACGGGACACTTGATATGGATAGCCACCTACTCACGTTGAAAATATAAAACTGAAATTATACATTTTTGGTTGACAGCATTGAAAGTTTATATGTTTCGTGCTAGTTTATTTATATTAATAAATATGGGTACTATTAATTATTAAGAATTTTCTTTAAGAGACTCTTTACATCTTACATAGATGCGAAGTCTCCGATGAATTTATAGAGTGAACGAATTCGTCACAAATCAAATAATAAGTATTGGAATCGACGCCGATACGACGAGCACAGATAAGAGAGGGTTGAAAGAAAAACATTTCGAAACAAGCCCGCGAACCCAAGGCGGCAAAGCCCGCGCTCACAAAGAGTCACTCCACAATTTTCTCAAAAAAAAAACCGCGCGCGAGCGCAAACGGCACCCGGAGTGCAATTCAAATGGCTCGACCCGCACGTACGTACATAAGTTATTAAAAAAAGTGTGCCTTTGGCGTAGGTTTTAATAAAAATAGTCGTCTCGCGCAACCCTTTGTTAGAACATCAGAGGAGCTCGTGCCATACCTCTATTGATGTGGGGGCTGCCTCGAAGACGCACAGGGCCGCATTTACGTCGTGTATTAATTAGCGAACGCGTGAACGACGCTGGTCGCCAGAGCTAGCGACACTAGCGACACTGCACAGCGACGGCGTACAAAAACCCGACAACTTCAAAACAAACTATAGGAAAGATTGCCTCCAGTTGTAACAGTATTTTTCCATCTACTTCCAAATGGTAAATTCAATTAAAAAGGAAAAACATTCTTAAATTTAAATTATAGAATCGAATTTATTTCTGTTGCTCATACTTTTTCATATTTGGAGAAGTGGGTTAGGGGTAAATAAATTGAAACTTTGCCAGCTGCCATACTGTAGCTTATGTAAACAGGATTGGAAGCTTAATTACGACATTTATTAAGTGTAACTAAAAACAAGCCGTTTGCCAAAACTTTTATGTTAATTTATCGAATTTTGCAATAATTGCAGCCGTTTCTTTGAAACTTAAATTCGGAGGAAAATAAAAATACGAGTTAGCTAAAAGTATCACGTTATAATCACATTTTCATTGCCTAAGCTATTGGACTAGATATAAAGTTCGGTAAAAAATAATAAAATAAATTCATGACGGTAACTTTAATAACATAGGCACCTAAAACAACTTTGTGATTATTTCTTATTGTTAAAATAAAGAATCTGTTTGTACACTAACATAGACATAAAAAAATATGATATCTCAAAAAAAACTGCAAATATACATGAAGGTCGGCCCTGTCCTGTCGCGCGTCGTCATGCTCCGCGCGAATGAATGGGACAACACTGGATCCTTTTTCGTGAAAGGCCATCGCATCGCAACATTCGCTCATAATATTCCACAAACACGGACTGAATGAGCTTTAACCTCCCAGAGTAGCGCGTTTAAAATACTATATACTAAATATACGTTCATTCTTTTAGTGTCTACGGTGACTGTAGTCAGACTCTTTTTCAATTTAGATAGGAGTTACTTAGAAGGCCTAAGTTTTTGTTTCTTATATTCTGTGTCTACCTTCTATACTTATAAACATACATAATGAATACAATATTTGCAATTCCTTAAGCATTATATTTTCTTATTTCCTGTTTACACAATTGTAGTTTTTTTATTAGAATATAATTTATGACCAATGACTTTGAAAACTTAACGTTTTTAAATATAATTATGTAGAAAATACAAATCAACAATCAAAAGCTTTCAACGGTAAAACAATAAAGTAAATACCTATATAACAACTAGAATTTTAGTAATTGTAATCAACATTGACAGTAGCTATACAAAATAGAAAGTAACCCGCGTTAAGTAATACACGTTTGCCACAGAAGTAAGCACCCACTTTAAATTAACATGCAAAACGATATCACACTGGATGTGCCGGTAATGATAATGTTTTACCGTGGAAGGGTCATACAATTTGCAGAATTTTTCTACCGACATAATCTTAACGTACCTATGCTTTGTGAGATCGGAGTTTCGAGTACTCAATCTAAGTTTCATAGTCGTAGAGTATAGAGTCGCGCGTCACTAGGACAACTACACACATCACTTAAGATATTAATGAGTGCATCCGTAATAGACGAAACATAAACATGAAATTTAAATTTGTACCGCGGCCGGGTCGGAGCTAGCTCTTCTACATATTTTAGTAGGCAGCAGAGTGTGAATTAGAATCTTTTGTTAGCATTTACAGCGTCAGTCAGTAGGTACAGTAGGCACCACTGAGTTGGCGGGGGCTGTCCGGGCGGGTGGCGGCCCATCGCCGTAGACAAACGGAGGCCTACGTCGTAGCGGTTGTTCTATACTGATTGCTTATTTTGCCTATAATGCGAGGCACCGGTGCTCCTACCGATAAACTTGATAAGACAACGTCCGCATATTGTGAGGAATCCATGCATAAGTACACAGTGAGCTGTTCAGTTTGAAGGAAGCCCTTCTCGATTTATGCGGTGTGTATTTTGTATATGAAAGTAGCGAGATTTTAGATATTGATTAGTATTGATTTAGTAACATAGTGGGTATTAGAGTAGTATATTTAGTGAAACATGTGTATTTTAATATTTATATTACAAAGTTAAACGTGATTTACAAATGGAAAGAGCAGACAGTAGTCGAGAGTTCACAATGGCGCACGTTGCAGGTATAAAGAAATTCGATTAGGGGAGCGACAAAAGATTTATAGTTTCTATAGAAAAAGTAATTAGCGAAAACGAAAGAAAGCCGGGCGTTGGTAAAGTCATTGGACATAATTCATAACAAACAGAAATAACGGGAAGTTCGTTCGGCGCGGGTAGGCAATGAATAATTCCCTAACTGCGAACACCCTTCCCCCGCCCCTCCCCCTCC
>FAPP01001094.1:2402-16257 GCA_001485965.1 Heliconius ismenius | reverse complement strand
GATCGAACCCACTACCAGTCGAGGTTACAGTCACACCCCTGTGCCCCTAGGCTACGACGGCTTCTAGTAACTATGTAATAGTTTAAACATTAACATAACGTGTTTTTTTACCACGCGATATTTGGGCGTCAGACTTTCTGGATTCATGACCTTTAATTACGGAACTGGTTCCATCTGTTCGCGCAAAGATTGCGAATGCGTATAATAAATGTCATTATTTATTAACCTGTTATAATATAACTAGAAAAGGGAAAATTGTTAAAATAATATTGAATTTCTTTTAATTGTAATATATTTTATACACATTCATTTTTATTATTATGCAATTCTATATTAAATTCTACGATGAATCATCCTTTTTCTTCACAATATAAATATATATAAGCTTACTAATATATATCTCTTAATTTCTGAATATTTTATCAATTTCTTAGTAAAAAGAGACCTACAGACGTGGGAATACCATAAGGAAATTCCATGTTCAGGATCAACAAACTAGGTGATAGCGCCCACGTACAATGCACATATTTATTAAACGATATTTATGTGGAATTTGTGAATATTCTAAATGTTGACATGTGGCTTATATTATATTGTAAATAAAGATAAAATAAGATATTTAAAATAATATGTAATCTATTATTTGTATGCAAAATGCAAATTACATTCGATTCTTTTTAATAATAACAAGCTTTTTTGTCTCATCTTTTATTTCCTTGTTTAAAACATAGTGATGCAACTCGGGCAGAAATAAAATCTGTTTTTACATATGTAGGTAGAATGTCGTAAAATTTGTCCGGAACAAGTGTCTTACATTTAATAGGTTTGAAATCTGATTTCCTATTGTATTGTATCACCTTGGCGCAGTCGGACGCTGTCCAAGAACAACAAACGCGATGGTCGTGAATTCAAACTCAAATGAGGGGAATGAATTATTCTAATGATCTTTGATAGTCCCTGATGTGATTACCAAAGTACCTAACAGTGTTGATATTCGTTACTTAACACACGAGTGTCTAGCGTTCATATGGAGAGCCAAACACGGAATGTATTGACACTAGGATTTCTCTACCTACAGTAAATTATTATTTTTTTTTTCATGCCAATCGATTCAGGCCCCACGGCCATTCAATATTTATTGCACCGCCATATCCTTTGCATCGACCTCAGTGAGTCACTATATTTCATCATTATCTGTCCAGCCTTTACCAGACCACTGATATTATCTCAACTGTCAGAAAAGGTCATTTCTGTAGTTATATTATTATTACTTACAATTCAGTGCAAAAAATTAAGTTTCCTTTCGTTAAATTCAAAAAATAATTTACCTTATAAAACGTGTTACTTCATTTATGTTAAGAGGGTATTATAATAAGTAGGTAGTTATATTATGCAACAAATATTAAATATTCTAAAATATGTAAGAACATATGTTTAAAAATATTTATCAGATTCTCACATATATTATAATAAATGCACAAAAACTAGACGCTTGTGACTTTAGTAGGATTAGACATATAATTATATGTTTTCTAAATCTAAATCCAAGGCCAAAGATATCACCGACAGACGGAAGAGTCTAATAGAAGCCACTCGATGAGTTTGCTTGTATGACTAAATTGCTCCAGGAACATGCATTATGATAATAATATTTGTTGTATAGAATATTTTTTAATTCAAAATTAAATACTATGTATTTTTTAACGGCATCCAATATATTTTGAAATTTTTTAATAGGACTGACTTGCGATGTACGTCTAGATTCTTTCAGTAATCTCAAAATAAAAATAAAAATACTGTCTTGATATTTTAATTACATATTTTTCAATAAATGATGATATTAATTTTTTTAAAAGTTGCATTAAAAGAAGCACGACAGATATTTTAACAACCAACAAGCTACCAACACGCAGGTTGTCATAAATGCGTTTAATCGATTTAACACGAATTCTTTTAAAACAACTTAATTCACGACTTGATGATGTTGATGTTAACGAGGTTGCGTAAATAATTTACAAAAAGTATAATTTTTATATTTTTCATTTACAGTTACTTTGCGTAATAATAATTGAAATTATGTTGTTTTTGTTATTATATAATTTAAATAATTTGTTGCTCCCCGAGAAGGGAACCCAGTACCCACGCAGTTACACGCATCCTTACTCCGTCCAACGTTGAGCTTAAAAATGAATCAAAAATAGTTTTGGCAATATAGAAACATTATCTTTAACAATAAATGTGTTGTGAACAAAAATTACATACAATTTCATTTTTATCTGTTTGGCCCTTACGATTTGCTAAGATTAAATGTAAATTCCAAAAAAATGTGTAGGTCATATTTTGTTTTTCATTTATCAAAAAATAATAGTTTTTTTTAGCGTCACACTGTATCTTGCACAAAGCAGGGTAGGCAGAAGGAACCTGGGTACCTAGTGTTCCCCACTTTCCATCGAATTCTTTATTCATTGTGTGTTTAGTAATTTAATCCCTCCCTTGGAAATCGAACTCACAACCGTCACGTTTACAGTCCCTAAAAATGTTATAACAGTTTGAATGTAATAAGTCCACATCACCTAAGACATGTCTCCCGCGAAGATCTGACGGCATTTGCACAAACGGTTAACAATTCTCTTCCTGTCTCTAACATTGAACTACTTCTGGTCGAGCGCCGGCCAAGTGCACCGAGGATGTTATTACGTGCCTACAAATAGAAACTGATTCTCAAATTATACTCCTACTTGTGTTGGGATTTAATGCTAGCTCTCGCTTGTCATTGATAATTTTCTTGTCATTTTTTTGTTTTCGAATATGTTTTCTTGTTTCTTTAATTGTTGTTTTCATTGTACTGTTTCTTCGACTATTATGATTAGTTAACCTACTTTTTTACGTCACGGCGTAGTTTAGACTAACCCATTGCGCATAAGATAGTTGTCAGTTCAAAGAATAATTCGGTTAACATTTATATTTAAATTTTTTTGTTTGCCTGGAAAATTTAAGGTCCTCTATCCGCATATATTATTATGATATTTTCAGTTTTATATTACGTAACGGTATTTCATGTCACTATTTATTATATAATTTTAATTATTCTTATCGTAATGATATTAGTGTGACATAAATTGTTCACGATTTGCGGCTGTAATGTGATACAAGATTGTCATTGTTAATAAAATTAATTTCCTCAGAGGTTTCAGTACACTTGGCATTTAATCTGACTACTCACAAATAAATGAAAAAGAAGTTCAGTTTGTGTAATATTAGAAAAACTAAGTTGATTGTTAAATTATATATTAATATCCTTGTCGCAAATTAACGCCCTGCAATTAGTATTATCAAAACTTTATTTTGATGTATCCCATATACCTTAAAAAAATAAGTTTTTCCAATAGAGTTGCCCAGAGGGGAGTTATAAATTAAAAGATAACATATTTATTTGCAATTTTATCGTTTCAGGTGACGTCTAAACGACAAGATGGCGTGGCTTCCTATATGTCTTCTTGCGGCATCACTTCTTCTATCGCCGGCATCGGCCGCCGTCTACCCTAATAGCTGCGTGCCCAGCACCACGCGGGATGGTCTTCACCGCGTCACCTGCAGTAGTATCGATGACATCTACAAATATACTATCCGACAGAAGCATCATAATATTAACATTCTAGATCTTTCCCACAACAATATCACCAAAATCACTCACGAGCTAGATAAATTAACAGAAGTCGTCACACTTGATCTATCCACCAATGGACTCACAGAACTAAATAAATTTTTACTTAATGCAAAAAAATTAGTTCACTTGAACTTAGCGCATAATAGAATACAAAAACTCTCATTGACGCACTTGCCCTCTAGCATAAGTTCATTGGACCTAACGGGTAATCTACTAAAAGATGTGCCTTCAGATATAACACATCTGCCAAATTTAGAACATTTAGAACTAGATGGAAACCCCCTAGATTGTTCATGTGATAATATAATGGCTCGTAACCGACTTTTACAGGCAAATGTATACATAGATAGTGCCAAATGTCATACTCCAAATTATTTGAAGGAACATTCATGGTTGGAAATAAAAACAAAAGATATTTGTAAAGGCCATAAAGCAGATTTTATGGATGTAATGATGGGTGATCAACCAATTGATGCTGTGCAAGTTGGTGAAGAAACTACTGCACTAAAATCTATGCCTTTAGTAGCTAGTAGTGATTTAGATGACGGTAAAGTAATACATGATGTGAACTTCGAGGTTGATGATGACAGTTCACAATTTATAAATGCCAACTTTGCTAAGCCTTCACCTATTCAAGAAATAGAAGGGTCTGGTGAAGCAGAAAGTACAACTATCAGTGATATAATGGAACCTATCCAAGAAAGGAAGATGTATAGTAATTTACTAGCAAATGACGAAATTTTACCTGCAGATAATTATGAAACTACTGAAGATCCTGGTGAAGGTTCTGGAGAGGGATCTGGTTTTGGCTTCTTGGGTGGATTTCCCTTGGAAAATGAACCTACAGAAAAGGTACTAGAAACAACCACACCGATAATCGAAGATTTAAATCCTGATCCAGTTGAAAGAATATTTAAAGATGATGAAAATACTACAGATTTAGAATTTCCTATACCTGAGCCACCGAGCATATATCAGGGTGGTCCCGATTGGCATAGTAAGAAAAACGCTGAAGTCGTTACTAGCATTTCTGCGGCACCAGAAGTTACAAGAGACACAACTGTCTCGGAACCAATTCGTGTAACACATCTTTCAGAAGTTTTAGGCCAAGCGCCACCTGCTGAAGAAAAAACACCACATAAAACTGGTACCTATGTTTGCATAGCACTTATTGTTATTTTATTAGTTGGCCTTATTGGGTTTGCGATTGCTAAAGGACAAATGAGAAAGCGTAGAGATCGAAGACTTTTGCGGCAACAGAAAAGAGACATTGAAAGAGCATCAAAAGAGATGGTTGATATGAATAAATCTTTATTAGGTAAACCTGCAACAATGGAAAGTGCCGCTGAGAAAAAAGTAAATGGCAAATATGAATTAGTACCCACGCACGAGACACATTCTAAGAAAGCCGAAAATGGTGAAATGGGAAATGGTATTAAGCGCTCCGAAAATGAAAATCAGAGGACTGATAGCCCACGAGACACTAATCAAAATAAAAGCAGTTCAATTGATAACAATTTAGCAAATGACAATCATCTACCTGCGCAGGAGACGTCATTTGAATCTGATCTAGGAAACAATTCCAGAAAGGACACAAATTCTTTATCGAGCGAAGATATTTTTGTTCCTATAAATGATGATGATGGTCCCAGGATAAACGGAAACAGAGATTCAGATGTATCCCAACCACTGATAAATGGAGACCCAAATATTGATTCCGACTACTTGTCACCATCCCGTGAATATGCACCAGTATATTCACCCGACATGGGGCGCGTTCGGATCAAAATGTCGGAAACTCCGAAACCTAAAACACCCGTTTTAGTTACCAGAAGTAGGTCGAACGCCGGCGACATTATCATAACGCCACTAGACGGAATCGCGCCAAAGTCGACTACTTGAGATTTAGTCTCATCGAACAGGATAAAAACAATTTGTGTATATCAGTGTCAATTTGCAAACGTTTCACTATTGGCAAAGATCTGTGATTCAGTGCGCGCATGCGGAGGAACAATTACCTGTAAAAGTATGAAGTTTTTGACTGTATTAAGTACTGCCAAAGTGTGTTTGTAGTCGACAGTGCCTTTATCATACCTTGTTAGTGGTTTAAATATATTTATGAAAGTATACTGTGCGATAAGTAAAATATTTTTATACGTATAAAAATGTTGCCATTTTCATGATAGATGTTAATGTTTAAAGTTATTTAAATCACTGTTGAAACTTTATAATATGGTAACACAAATTATATTACAATATAATTTTACATTGTAGTGTATGTTCGGTTTTTGGGTACAATTGTTGAGATGTCAGTGGTTGTGTACTTACCTTCTCGTATTGCATATCATTTGCAAATGGCTATTTCGAACAACGAATAATTCAACTGGTTGTTGTCTTTCATCTTTTAACTATCTACTTTGCGAGAGATTTGTTTTTCTCGTTCTATGCATAAGTTCCTTATGAGTAGTTTTATTAAATTATTAGTTCTGTAAGATTGTGATACCATTTATTTTAAGTGATTCATGCTATTGAAGGATTATGTATGTATGCAGAAAAATAATTATTTCATTGTATATTTGTTTAGCTAGTTTTATTTGAAATTATTTTAAATTGTAACTAAGAAATATAATGTAGCTCTTGCTTTCGCTATTATTTCTGTAACTTTTAATTTCACATTTTATTGACTTTTAAAACAATAATGAACTGCTGTCAACAATATGAATCAAAATAGAGAACAATGGAGAATTTCAATGTAAAGAGATTTATAATTCTTGTAATTTTATTTCTAAACATATAAAGCGTTAATTGAATGTGGTTGTTTCATTTTCACTATATACATATACGAGTATGCCTATAATATTTCTTTTTGTCACTCGCTGTATTCCTCATGCAGCAGGGGGCATATGGGAGGGAAAACCTAGTGCTAAAACACTTCGTTCACTACTTTCCACCGAATTTTCGAGGCATTGTGTATTGAGTAACGGAAATCAATGATGTGCGTTACCTTGTTACCAGAGCAAAGAAAAAATATTAATAATCGAACCCATTACCAATGCATTTACAGTCACACGCTTGTTCTACTATGCCGCGACGGCTTCATATTAATTATTTTGGATAAATAAGCATTTTTTTTGGGAAAATTAAATGAGAGATCGTGATGATATCGATCACTATACTATAAAGATATTGGTACACAGTGCCTCCATAATTTGACAGAAACTACTAGGTCCCCAGGTTCCCACTGCCTACCGTAGCAGGGTACAGGATACAGCGTGAAGCTAAAAAAATAATGTAGAAAACTTTTTGAAATTAAAAATAATGTTTGAAAAAACGATAGACAATTTTTTTGTAAAAGATACCTATAGCTTATATATTAACTTAATTATTAAGTCTCAGATAAAAATATGTAGGGTAAAAATTTATAATTTCAATTTCAAACTTAATTTAAATATTTACTAATTTAAAATATAATATATAAGGTCTATAAGAGGAAATAGGATTTTATGGCGGCTATAAAAATGATGTGTGAAACTATTAAAAAATATTTTTTAATTTAATATTATATATTAAAATATTTATTATAATAAATTATTAATTCAGGACATCAACTTAAATATTAAATTTAACAATTTTAAACTATTATATATTAAACATCATTTTCTCTTGCTTGACTGTCATTAGAAAAACGTCGATTTCTAGAACGTAACGGTCTCGATAATTCAGCTTCAACTTCTATGGTAACACTATCGTCTGTTACATATTCTGACATTCTCCTACGCCTGGCTCCAGGACTTTGATCTAATTCCGCTATTTCGTGACTACCATATCTGCGATTTCGGCGACGACGCTGTCTCTTGTTGTCATTAGAGACTTCTGAGAGTTCTATATCATCTACAACAGGTAAATTACCATTTCTCTCAGTTTCTTCAAGCAAATCTCCACTTGATTTAGTTTTCCTTCTACCTCTTCTACGTTTGGTTTTACCACTTCCTGTTTCATTTAGAGATTGACAAGAAACGTTTAGTTTCGGCATGGAGAGAGCTTCATCGTATGTCGGTGGGGCGATCAGATCCCTTGGATCTGGCGTATTACATAAAGCCTCTTGCTCTGCACGTATTCTCATTTGTCTAAGTCTATCTCTCGCTTCTTCTACTTGCCGTTCTCTTTCTGTTTGCAAAGCTGCGAGACGTCTGTTCATTGATCTTCTCACAGTGTTAACCAGAAGTAGGCAAAGAGATAAACCAACTATCATAATGATTATGAACCATATCAAACTATCAGGGCTCCCTGACTTTTCACTCGGATTCCAAGTAAAATAACATGCTTCTAGCCAAGTTTGTCCTATTAAGTTTATTGGGCTGTTACAGATTAAGTTAAAAGATTCTTCTTTTTTATTTGGTTCTAGTGTCACAAATTCATAAAAATCATACATACTGTCATCGGCACAATCGCATCTCCACATATTGTCGGCTAAATCTAACCTTTCTAAATAAGAATTCGATTCAAAATAAGATTTACTCCAAATATTAGTAAATCGATTTCCTATTACACTTAAACTAGTTAATCTAGGTAGCATGAACAAAGTGTAATTATTTAGAGAACTTAATCTATTATAGTTTAAATTCAAATATTTGACTGTATTTGATGAGATGCTGTCAGGAATATGGGATAAAAGATTATGAGACAAATTTATATCTAGGAGTGATGGTAGCCCTTCTAATGAATCTTTGCCAATTATGCTAATTTCACATGAGCTCATATCAAGTATTGTGATCGAATTGGATTTTAAATGACCAACTTTGTTAAGATAATTTCTAGCTAATTTTACTTGAGATAAAGATGGTGTTTCTAAAAAACTCTGTTCTGGAATATCACCTATCTCATTCCAAGACAAATCTAAATATCGCAGCATGCTTAAACCCCGGAAAGTATCAATTTTGATTGAACCTACATTATTATACGATAAATCTAAATATTCTAATTTTGTGTTATTTACAAATTCGTTGCTTCTTAAGAATCTAATTAAATTGTTTTTCAGAATAGCTTTTCTTAAATTTGGAAATCCATGTAAATTAGGCTTTAAAATATTACAGTACGAGAGATCAAGAAATCTTAAAGAATTTGAAAAAACTACATTCGACACTGAGGACAGTTCAAGGCGATAATTATATGATATTTTTAAATACAATAAAGATGGTAAATATGAAAATTCATTATGACTAATGTAACTTAGTTGGCAGTTGCTTATGTATAGGCTCTTTAAAGTAGGTGAGATGAGATTTTGAATTCTTAATAAGGGATTATTATTTATTTTTAGAACCCTTATATTTATAAGCCCGCTTAATGGTGATCGACCATGTATTGACTCTATTTGACAATTGTCTAATATCAATGTTTCTAAGGAAGGACTTATAAGAAGTTCTTGATTAGCTAAGTTTGCTAATGTCCTAAACTTATTATGCGATAAATCTAATATTTTCAGATTACTAGCCGGTTTTAATATTTCATTTGGATTTAAATTAGCCCAAGACTCAAAATAATTTCGAGAAAAATTTAGCACTTCCAGTACTGTAAGATTTAGTAATGCATTTTCAGGCAATTCACTCAATCGGTTTCCGCTGATATCCAGAGATATTAAATTGTGAAGGTTTTTCAAATTTTGAGGAAACGTTGAAAACTCGTTGTTTGAAATATTAAGCTTGGTCACCTAAAAATAAAAGTAATGTATTAGAGCAAAATTCTGAAATATAACGAATTGAATAATGAATTGAATAATAATGACGTCATACAGTACAAACCTTAATACTGATACCATCAGGAAGGCTGGTTAATCCTCTGTGAGAGCAATCTACGCTGGTTCTCTCCGTATTACAAGAACATAAATAGCAAATCTCGCTGGTGTGTTCATCAAAATCCAATATTTCCGCTCTTATAACAAGAAAGAGCAGAGAGAGCTCCCAAATTTTCAATAAAATCATCACGTCTGCGTTTCATCACTGCCTGTAACCGACATATTTTGTTATATTAAATATGGCTGTCATTATCTTTACTAAACCAATCGTCATGATTCACCACGACACCTGCATTGATTGATCAGTTCAATTAAATTAGTTTCCCCATCACGTGTACCAGACAATTTTAAAAGGACTTCAATTCTATTCGAAGTACATTCAGTGTCAGAATCAAATATCAAAATGTACTTGTACATACAACAATTTTATCTACGTTATCAGCATTTGATAAAGGAGGTTGTGGAACACTTAAATTTAGGTCGCTCTTATATGTATCTAAGTGAAACTGTAGGTTTTATAACTCTTTTATTGTTTCTTATGTTTATTTAACCTTTAAAAGTAATTTTATTAGTGAGGAAAATAAATCCTACCTGTTATATGATTCTTTGAAGTCTTTGATTTCCATATAGAGAGGAAAAACTCGATTCATATCAAAATAAAAATATATATGAATTTAGTAATTATTGTCACTAAGAGGTCCAACTTTCTACAGTTATTATTAAAACAAAAACGAATGAATACCACTTCTTTCATTAATATTACACACAATTTTAGAACAACTTCAAAAACTTCACCACTTCACCCTCAACTATACTTTAGTTGTTGAACAATTCTTTATAGAAAATGTACTAAAAATTGAAACAAATAAAAACAATAATTTTAAACGTGTGCCTTCGCTCAGTAGATAACTTTGTATGAGCCGAATTAAATACATGACGTGTTATCAATGATAATGATAAGCACCATAAGACAGTATAGGTGTGGTAATTGTTAAGTAGTGCTGACCATTATATTGCTATTAATATAATATTAGGAGAATTTGAAGTCATATTATAATATTTTTTATAGATTATACATTTTATTGAATTTAGCTACAGTTCGAAAGTTGCGAGACAGTGATTAATTATAAATAAGTAGAATATGAGGAACTTGAATGAATAAAATAAATACCTAGGGGTCTTATCCAGTCACCCTAAAACATTTTAAATTTTAGGAAGACTGGATTTTTTTAGGTAGGTAGAGAGAACTTAGTGTTACAATATCTAGTTCTCCGTTACCGCCGCTTATCCATTGCCGCGCTTTGTTACACGCTCGAAGAAATCACAAAGACAAATAAAATATATTTGAAAACGAAGGCACCAAAAAAAAAATTCAACATTTTCTAAATTATAAGTAAACCTCATAGATCCTTATAGCTTCAAACATTTCAACTGTTAATAAGTATAACTTAATTAAATATCCACATTTATTATATGTATATAAATAATAAATATCCAAAATCTAACAGGAAATTTATTCTATTGAATTTTAAAGTTTAAATTAATTGATTCATTTACTATTACTTAAGTTTTATAAATTTATTTACCAGCGACATCTAGTGATCAATAAGTTAACTACCTAAAATGAACTCTTCAGCTATTATAGCGGAAAATATTTATTAAAGTTACTGATAGAGGGCAGCAATAGTTTTGAAAATTCTTCCAATTGATGTCTTAATACTGAATAAGGCTATGTACTCTGACACTTAAACATTTTAAAACACAAAAAAAAACATACAATAAATTAAAATAAAAATCAGTTTCTTTTATAATAAGAATTTATTTAGAACGAAAGAAGTCTTTAAGAATTTTTCACGTATTTTATAAACATATGACGTATGTAAAAAAACCATATTATTAATAAATAAAATAAATATAAAATAACTTAGAATGTCTTACATAAAATGTCTTAGAATGTGAGGAACTAAGTGTCTTAACACTAGGTTCCCTCTGCCTACCCTGCCATGTGCGGAATACAGCGTGAAGCAGATTTTTAGAATGTCTTAAAATTAAGCTTAATACAATATTGTTCCTAACATTTACACCTTAAAAAATACACCTTAATTAGATATTTATATAGTTAATTAATACGTATATCTACTGTTCGTCGTATTGACCGTCTATCACCTAATCTAGGTCTTGGTTCAATTAAATCTCCTATAGATCTAGACCTTCGCGGATTCCTGTTACGGCCAACTTCTTGTTCTTCGACAAAATCAGGCAGTGAATGAAAAGAGTCATTCAGTCTGGGCATTAGAAGAGCTTCGTCATATGTCGGTGGTAAATCTTCTCTCAAAGGAACACGTAATACAACTGAGTCATCTCTCGCTTGTGTTGTATTTAACACAGCAGTTTCCGTAGTACGTTGTGATGCTTCAGATTTGTTCATTGCTATTAGAATTCTACATATAAGGGAAGTTAGTATCACACCTATAATGATACCAATCATAACAGCCATCAAGGTGTATGGCGGCATGGACGAAGCTTCAATATTCCACGTCCGAATATAAGCCTGCTGCCAGCTCATTTGCGTAACATTTGCTGGAGAGTAGCAAAACAACGAGTTATCCGTAACCTTCGGAGGTTCCTTCGTTAAAAACTCATATGTAAGAAGTAAATTTACACTAAACTCTTCGCAGCTCCAACGATTTCCTTTCACTTTGACTTCTCTCAAAAATGGATTTGAGGCGAAGTGTGAAGTAGGCCATACTTCCTTGAAGTCATTCCCTCTCAAATCCAGTACCGCCAAGTGCGGTAGCGACGAGAAAGTATAATCAGTAAGAATTTCAATATTATTGTAACTTAAATTTAATTCTTGTAAAGAATTTGAAGCTAATTTGTCAGGAAGAACTTCAATACCATTCATCGATAAATCCAAATCCAGCAAGGAACGCATTCCAGTTAGGGAATTTGCGTCGATGTTATTTATTTGGCAAAAACTTAGCTGTAAATTTCTTAATGAGGCAGATTGAAAATCAGGTACTACGGACAAGTAATTTCGAGATAGAATTAAGACTTCTAGACTAGTTGCTTGTGATATTACTTCCGATGATATGTTATGCAAACGATTTTCCGATAAATCAAGTATGGCCAGACGAGGCAGTTTAGTGAAGGCGTCTTGGTCGATGTTATTTATTTTATTCTTAGATAAATCTAATTTTATAATGTTTGATGTATTTGTAAAACTATACCACGAATCATAGTTATTACTGGATAAGTTCAGGATTTTTAAATGCTGCCACGCTTGCACGTATTGAGGCAGATCTCCGCTTAACCGGTTGCCAGAGATGTCTAATTTTTCAATTTGTTGAAAATTTTCAAGTGCAGTAGGAAATTCTACAAAGTTGTTATTTGCCAACAGAACCACTTGTGCCTGGAAAGAAATGAAGTTATTAGACAAATACTTTAAAAATTATTAATAAATATGAGATATGTCTAAATATTCTTACGTTGTTATCAAGTTCTTCAGGCAGCTCGACGAGTTCTCTATCAGAACAATCAAGATACAGTAGATCATCACGGACATATGTAGTGCAAGATTCTTTTTGGTCGTCTTCTAATTGCCGGAGAACACCAGCACTTACTGCCACCAACAGTAAACTTGACCATATTAAATTGTATATAACACCTAGAAATATAAATATTTTATTACAGTATTTAATTATTTCTTTTAACAAAACAGTTAAGTATACCATTAGAAATATTACATACAATGGATAATATTGACAGTCATAAAGGGTTAGGCTGAAGATAATAGTTCCTAAGCTAACGAAACGCTAATGTTTGCTCGCCAATAAGGTGCATAAGGTATTTCGTCATCTGCACTAATATTATAAAGTAATAATTTTGTACGAAAGTATTTCTTTTTTTGCAAAAGCTATAAAGGAGGTAACGACTATAAATATAATCGAAATCGAATCTCAAAAAGACAACACTATTATAAATACAAATAGTAAAAACCAATTTCTCTTAAGAATTCAAATATATTCAAAAATATAATTCACTCTTTTTGTGTTAAAATTTAATTTCACTTCATTTTCATTGGCGTTTTGAGCTTCAAATTGATACTCTCTAGCAACCAGTATAACAAGATCGATTTTTCATTATAGTTAAATTCAAGGTGAATTGATTAAACGCAAAACTTGCCAAATGTAGTAGCAATGACAAATAATATAAAATAACAAATTTAGGGTATTTTAGTAGGGATCCTATTATTTTCCAAAGTGTTACTATATATATTTCAGAACTATAATGTATCGAAGAATAAACATACACATGTAAATGATAAGATAAATATATACGATTCATTGCAGGAAATAATGATTCATCGCCAGTGTTCAAAGCAAACAATATTTTTT
>FAPP01001079.1:0-11107 GCA_001485965.1 Heliconius ismenius | reverse complement strand
TCGGTTTTACTTTTTGTTAAAAAATATTTTCGACCGTCATTTCGACCAAATGGTGAGTGACTTCGACTCATTAGTACCTGTAGCTCGTGATGTCAAGATGAATGTATCATGATATGGCAAAGAAATCTGAGTATTAACAGAGTCTGACCGTAAGCAAGACGGTCGTGCTCTTCTTCACTCTGGTAATAAAGCGTACCAAGTGCAGCGTTGGATTCCGACACTCTACACTCCATACCTGGAAAATTAGGTGGGAAAGGTAGGGGAATACGGACTGTCTTAAAACTATTATAAGTCTGCCATAAAGTTATTCTAATTATATAATAATTACGACTCGACGTACGAATTAATCACGTACATATTTACAATATGTATATAAACATGTAACCAAGAATAAAGTTTCAAGTAAACAACATGCCGACGTTAAACGTTTTTAAAGAGAAATTGATAAAATATTGAGCAAGTTGAGGAAAACTGACATATTAACTGGTGTAGAATCAAGTATGTACGAGTATATCAAAGCGACATAAATAGAATTATTTCAAATTTGGTTAGACGGAACTCAAACAGTGGAGTTACTTTTAGCTCCTCATCCTGTCCTGTAACGCTCATGGTGAAATCATGGCATGCTAAGAAATTTCTTCTCTTTCTCTCTCTTCCGCCACTCAACACTTCTATGTCGATCGAGGTGTTTACAGTTGGGCAGAACAAATGAAATATTTAATATTCTAATTTCTTCGCACTGGTTTCAGGACAAAGCGTAGCGTAGCGTTTCTTTAACACTGTTACTGTTTGCTCCGGTTAGACAAAGTCGGCAAACTGATTATCTTTTAGGCATGTTAATATGAAATTATCAGGCAATTGTAAATTTTAATGGGCTCTAACAAGAACTATGAAAATGAATGAAATGAAAATAGAGTATGAGCTATATTTTTTTTGTTTTATAAACCACGCGTACATGAGGTGGATGATGTAGATTCGACCTCCACTCTTGGGAACGAAGACATTAAGGCAAATTTAAATTTCCCCGATTTGGTACAAAAGTCGAAGCACAATCAGTTCCGCAAATAAACGCGCACGGTCCCGGTGTCCGGACACTAGCTTATTTTAGTATATTCTGAAGCAAAATAAAGAGAAAGCAGTTTTTTATTCTCGATATACAGAAATAGTAAACAAGCTATCAACATTTTGATAGAAAGTTATATTACCTAATTTCTCGATTAGCGTTACATGCGTTATTACTTGAAACCTATCAATATATAAGTATTGTAACAATATAAGGAGAAGCCTTTATTACTGTATAGACTAATAATTGCACATCTCCTATAGAAGAGTCTCCCTCTGACTACGGAGATTGTTGAAAAATAATTGAAGCATATTTGTAAATATTTAAAATTCACGTTCCAGTTCACATAAAATCATAAAATTGGTGCGAAACTCTCGGTGGACTATCCAACTCGCATTTGAAGGTTTTTTTGTTATTCATTTATATAAGTAAAGTTTACCTTCTTTTCTCCTTATCCCGATTCCTAGCTCGTGGTGGTGTGGTACCGAGCATGTCAGCTTCCGATCCATCACCATCTTCCGCTAGCAGGTACTTGGACGAGTGACGGGAGTGTCTCATCTCTACGCCTTTGATGTCACTGTAATAAAACACCTTTAGCTTTAATTTCGGCTTCTATTGTGTTTGGTTGATTAGAGTTTTGAAGGAAATTATTATACTCTCTTTTATATTAATCGCAATGGTGAGTTGTCCATTTATTTAACCAACACCGGGTATCTCTAACAATCGAAATAATTAATTTCGAACCAACAAATATAAATAAAAGATTAAAAAACTGAATGCATTTTAATATGTTTAGCATTATTCTATGCTAAAAATAGAAATACATTTTTCTATAAAGTATGTATTACATTAATTTAAATGTGTCCTAAATACTAAAATATAAATAAATATTTGAATATACAATACATCAAAAATTCATGACTAGTAAAAATAAAGTCATCGCATATTTTCTTATCATCAATTCAAAGCAGCGGCAACGATGTCAGCATTAAACATTATACGCAAATAGACCAACGTCTGAATCAAATACAAACATTATCAAATTCTTGTATGAAACATACATTTAAAAAAAACATCCTCAAAACATTTAAAATAATGATTTCTTTTATTATCTTTTGTGTTCTGCACATCAATAGCAGTGTAAGTGGAGGGAATCTAGTGTTAAGGCACTCCGTGCTCCACGCATCGCCCAATTTTCGAGCGTGTTGACTTGTTTAGTAGCGTAACTCACCGCCGTTCTTTGCCTTGTTACTTGTTATACCTCAATTTTTTCTACGTAACCCACTGTTGCTGAGACCAGAGACTTATATTTTTTAGTTATTTCTTTTTGGGCATGCAGGAAAACCGCAGGTAAAATCTGGTATAAAATAAAACTTTTGTTATTTCAAATACAATTTTATCACAGATTTGTAAAAGTGGCTTTTATCAATATTTCAAGGAAATCTACTGTTATCACAATGTCAACAAATATTTAACGGTGACGGTTTGCGTATCAGGTACGCGATCGATTATTTATGAACTTGCAGTGTAGGTATATAATATAGCAATAGAAACATTATGCATCGATTAAAAGATTAAAAATATCTTATGTACTATAGGGCAGGCGTAGAACAAGCGGTCCACTGTAAACGGTACAGATTATGGGTTCGATTCCCTCTCGACGAAACGATTTTTTTAGGTTGAACTTCTCATTCTGGTAAGGAGACTGCACGCGGCATTAAATAGGGCAGAAAGTGGGGATCGGAAGTGTCTTAAGGGGCATTAATTTTCTTAACACTGTGAGCCCAGGTTCCTCCTGCACTGGCATGTGCGTAGCAGCGGCGCAGTGTGGAATTGTGGGCTACAGACGAGGAATGTCTATGATTTAAAAATTCCACTTCATTACACCCAGGTCAGCCCAGAGGACCAGAGGAGCTAAAGGTGCATTGACGGCCATTTTTTTAAGTTTCGAAAAGTATGCATATAATTAAAATTAACTAAATATCATATTTTTTAAGAAAACTTTGCTATATAAAATTAATACTCGGCTTCATAAGTGATAGGAGTAATTTATGCATGCAAAACCAAGAGCAATAAGCTAGCAATACATACATTATATACAAAACACCTATTATTAAAGCATTTCCAACATTGTGACAGACCGATTTATAAATGATATACGGATATTTCTATTTAATATTCGCGTAGTTAACCAAACAATGGCACTGCTGTCGTCTGTGTTTAATAGAAACAACCTTGAAATGACGCTACATGTATACAATATTTGCCCACGACAGGTACCAGTGACTGCAAATAGTGATCATATTTATCAAATTCTATGACAGAATAAAATAGAGAAACTAGTCACTAGGCCATGACTTATAATTAGTTAGAACTAGCTTTTGGACTGTCTCCCTTAGTAAAATGGAAATATTAGAGTGCACTACATTGTGTTATATTGTTATACCTTTCACCAGGCAGAAGGAGCCTTGTATTAAGCTCTGCTCCCCACTTTCCACCAGTAAATCCTGAAATTGGTATGTTCAACCAAACAAACTTGAAAAAATATATATTATAATGCTAAAAAAACATCTTCACGCTGTACAGCAGTGTAAACAGAGGGAACCTGTTCACCACCTCTCCACTTTCGGCCAATTTTTCGAGGTATTGCAGGTTGAGTGGCAAAATTCAACACCAAAAATATTGATAAATAATAATTAATTTTTTTGAATGAGGATTGAAACCACAACCTTAGTGTTACAGTCACACCTTGTGCCCGCTGCGGGCTAGCAGATATTATTTAATATTAAATTTAAAATAATTAATGCAACAAAAAGGTAATTTCCCCTACAGGTACTTAAAATGAATGGTAATACATAATAACTGAAAAGACAATACAAATAATGCTGCTGAGTAATAGCTTAACATTGTATCTTTCATAGCATTGCATTTGGATACTTGTATATATAGTTTAATTATTTATATTATATGAAAAAAATCTTAATGAACAGAATTATACTATTATTAATATTTTGTTAGAGAGAACTTAATGTCAAAAGTCTCAATTTTTCTTACACTCTTTTAAAGAAATTATATATTCATTTAGTTTGTTATGATTCAAATATTAAGATATGTTATGAGTCATACAATACAATGTATGTTACAAAACTACTGATTATATTCATGTTAAAAAATATCAACAAGACATTTAATTTTAATAACTACACACACAGAATATATATATCAAGTTAAGTTTCGGCTTTCAAGAGACAGCATCATAAAATAGACAAATAATTAGAGAATGGAAACCATAAAGTAGAAATGACAGGCAAGCTAATAGGTGGATAGGTGAATATCAATTATTAAGAAGGACAATCGGATCAAGGAATGCTAATTTCACCAAGGAATTGAAAAATCTAAAAGAGGCCTGTGTCAAACCATTAGGCCAGAGGTAGACAGGTTATATGGTTAAATATTACTTCCTGGACACTAGAGCAAATAAATGGAAATAAAAATTTATATAAATAGAAATTACATTATTAATTGAACCTCAAGTGGTGATCGAACCCACAACCAGTTGTGTTTAGTCACACTTTGTGCCCCTGTACCTTTGTGACTGGCCTCTATGGACTATATGGTTATGTTCAAACCCACAACCAGTGTGTGTACCATTGCATCACAACAGCTTTAAAAATATAGAAATAATAAATCTGTTATACTAACTCATAAAATAATATGAAAAATTATATTACAACGAGTCATAAGCACAATCAACTTGGCATGCTAGTTAGTGTGATAAGAGATAGCTAGGTAATGTAACACAGCTAATGTATATGGGCACTTGTATTAATCTCCATATCTGTTGTTTTATAATACAATCATTACCACATATTAAAATATAATGGATACTTGGATAGTAATGATTTTAAACTGATGGGTTTTGTATTAATGTACCTATATATATTTTTCTAATAAGATTTTTATTTGTGACTGTTCTTAGGATAACTAGAGAAGAAAATGATAAGAAGCTCCTTATTATTCTATGGATTCAACTTTTGTCTATTGCAATGTATATGAGCAGCTCAGAGGAGTGCCTGTGACTTGTGATCCGTGAAGGTCTATTCAAATATGCATTAACACTACTGCTCTGTCCGAGTCCCTCTCTCTGCAGACACTAAATTTTAAAAGTTCCTTCTAATTCTAGCTTAGAAAAACACTCTAGAAATAAACTGATCATATTTCTAGACAGACTAAAATCTTGATTACTTAAACTTTTTATTCTGCCAATGCTAGTTATACAATACAAAGAAAGAATGTTTATAATTTTTATATAAATAGTTTAATAAATACATAATATTTATATAAATAATTAAACATACTTTATCTCTATCTTAATATATAAAAGATAATATCTTAAAAAAGATGGTAATATATAAACAATGTTGTAGTCGTTCATATTCCAATACACTCACTTTAATGATAATATGTACATGATGAAAAACAAAAAAAACGTTGAGTTCTGCCATTCATCAGGCAATGCCTCCAGAATTCAGCAGAAAGTGGGCAACGGAGTGTCTTAACACTAGCTCTACCCTGCTGTGTGCAGGAAACAGCATGAGGCTTATATATATATGAAAAAACAATTATGATAAAAATAAAACTTTGTTTCCAAAATCATATAAATATAAAAAATATATCTATATATAATCAATATAAAAAAAATATACATATATTGTATATTTTAAAGATGGGAAATTTAAAATGTATTATGAAAATAATTGCTTTCACTAATATTTTGTTCCTTTTTATTTGGAAAATTATCTTATTATGTATATAATAGAGTTCTCAGATGTTATGTATATCCATTGTTACAATTTAAATAAAATGAAGTATCAAACCTAATGCGTATAGATAAAGATCCGTGGCCTTCACACTATGAAGGTCTTTAATAATCTCGTTATATAAACAATATATACTTACAAATCCTCATCCGAGCTCTGGCCTGAATCGTAATTAACTGGGAAACCCAGTTTCTTCTTCCAAGCCTTGCCCTCGCTGTCCATTTTGCAAAACAATGTTAAGCGCAAAGTTCCCGCTTACATGTTTTCACTAATTTAAGTACGTAAAACCCGCACTATGCTTGCATGAACTTTATAGATTAATAATGTATTTATACAGCGTCATTTTAAATAAGATTAATCAAGTAACTGCGCAATAATATAATTCTAGTATTTACCGGCGAAACATGTTCACAACACAACACATCACCACCTCATCGATGAACGGTAAATGTCAAACTGAATTTGTAGTCTATCTAAAGCCATACATACTACGTCACTAGTTATACAAAAATGAATGAAATTGTAATTTGTAATATCTGTAGAAAATCGGTTTGATAATGCTTTTATATTTATAAATTTAATAGATATTAATTAAAATTTATAAAATATCTTATGATATTTAAACAAATTATATAATATATTGAATAAACCAAACACATGTTGTAATTCACCTTTTATTTAATAATTATTAAAAAATATATCATAGCTTAAGATAATAATATAAAAAAATACTTTCAGCTACATTATAATCAATTGTAATATAGTATATATTTTACTTTTTATCATTTTCCATATAAAAATATTCTTTTATTGCGATTTGAATGTAATTGATATGCGGGTAACCAAGGCCAATAATATTTGACTTTATTTCTCGATTCGCTGTTATCAGTATTCATTAATATACTATATCCATAAGTATCATAATATTTAAAACTATTATTGTCCAGTTCAGGTTGTAGCGGTAACGTTTTTGTTAATGGCAATAAAATTGAGATCATTAGGAATTGCCATATCTGAAAATTAAATATTTTGTTGTTATAAATAAAAAGTTATTAAAATATGTAATAGAAAAAAATCTTCATTTAAATATACGATATTTTAAATATATTTTACAAAAAAAAGTAAAAATTACAAGTAAAACTATTAACTAATATTTGTACAATATAAATATAAACTTATATATAGTATATAATAAACTTTTACTTATATAATAAACTTTAACAACGTCGTCAAAAAGATATGCAATGTTCTCTATACGAGTATATCATAGGAAATCACTTGTCGTGATTATGATGATGACGCTTTTTTAAACCATATTTGTTCTTCAAGTCTCCGATCGTCATTTCACCACTTTCCTTTTCACCTTCTTCAAATTTCGATAAGACTTGCTCTTTTCCCAATTCTAACCAATCTCCAGCGTTTTCCTTTTTTATTTTTTTCTGATAAACTACTCTACCGTTTCTTGTCACATAAGATATGACGGGTGTTAGAACTTGTCGTCTTTTCTTTTGTCTTTTTTTACTTCTTAAATATTCATCGTCTGAAGAACAACTTTCGCTATCGCTAGACGATTCGAAATCATAATACTTAGGTTTTCTTTTCTTCCTTTTATTATATTCTTTGTCAGCAGCTTTCGAGTGATAGGGCATCACCATAACTGGTAGACGTTGTTGAGGATAGGCGGGCATTTGTAAGTTAGGCATGGGTGGCATCATCATGCTACCAGCGGTATTAGGTCCTGAAAACCCTGGAAATCCTGGCAGTCCTGGAGGTCGTTGGAACATGGACGGCGATAAAAATTGTGTAACTGATTCCGAACTCAGATATAGCAAAATACTTGCCTGAATTAATACTATTGTGTGCATCTGAAATTGGATTTAACTTTAAAAATATTATATTTCATTATTTCACATTCTGAACCATTATTATTTTATTAATTCATATTATTTCTTAGAGAAGTTGGCTTTATTTTATTAGGTAATCAGGTAAATAGAACTGAGGAATTCAGCATCTCAGATGTGATGCCAAATATCCAAGATTTATGTTAAAAAATAATGCAAACCTTTGTGTCGCAATTATAACAGATTGCTTCGACTAACACAAATATATCTCAGGAGCTAGCTTTAAATACCATTCTTAATGGAAACAATGGCTTTTCATTACTGACTTTAGTGTGACATAATGCTATTTCTCTATTAAAATCACGATTATACAATACGTTATACAGGTGGAAGCATCTGCGCTCCTGTTACGAGAGCTGCATATAGGGAAAATATTTCGAACTCATCCCTAAAAAAATTTATTAAGTACAGTCAACAATTTAGACGATTTTTTTTTCATTTCACAATACCAATAACCTACTAGGTACTATAAAAATACTACGAAACGTTGTCAATCTGCCATTTTTCATCTCAAAAAACATACCAAAACGAGAAAGAGATGTCTCTCATATTATTTTACGCAATTACCTACCTACTTTCTATAATAAACCTCTTATATAATTATAAACAACGTTCATCTTCATTCGCTTTGATAGGTTTGTGTCTGTGTGCGTCATTCTTAACAAATGGTTGTTTAAATTGTATTAGGTTTTTATAGATTAGTTAAAACTGTGCTTTCATTTAAAATGGTGATGATAAAAATACTGTATATTTTTTATAGCTTCACGCTGTATTTCGTGTATAGAATCATCGACAGAGAGAACCTAGTGATAAGTCACTTCATTCCCAACCGTCCAATTTTCGATATTTACAGAAAGAGCCAAGCGAGTCGGAGGGATTCATAAATAATTGAGATAACATAATAAAAATATACAAAAATGGAAACATAATTACGTGTTTACTTTTATATAAGAGATTATTCTGAAATAATGAACAATGGTGTACATTGTTGCGTTGTTACGGCGACCTGGTACGAATATAAGAGTATATAAAACAGTTTTACATAAATTACACGTATTTCAACTTCATGGAGCGAACAAAATAGTATCGAAATATATAGCATAGTGAGGATATTAATTGACGCCCAGTTCACTTTTATAATTGAACAAGGTAGGCAGAAATGATCATATTTTATTACGTTTTAAATAAGTATATTCCAATTGCTTTTTCTCTAACCGACAATAACTTGTCGAATAATTCTAAAAAAATATTCTTAATATAACAGATATATAACACAGTACTCTACTATTTATTTGTATTACAGGTACAGAATGCGAAGAAATTTTTACAATGGAATACTTATTTGGAGTTTTACAATCATAAAAGCTAAAGAACCAGAGTTGCCGCTATGTCCAACAAACATGCAATATTTTCCACAAAATTTACCAATGCACTGTCGAATGCCACTCAGCACTCCACCACGTAATCCATTGGATAAACCACCTCAACCTATGCAAATTTCGATGAATGGATTTCCTGGAAATGTGCCTGGAGGAGTTCCCAGCGAGGGGTTTCCAGGAACATTAGGTGGAGGCGTGCCAGTTCCAATGTCAGGGCCGTTTCCAGGAATTAGCCAACTAACAGGGGGTATGCCAATGCCCATGCCAATGCTACCACCACAAGGTCCTGCGCATAAGCTGCCAGTTATAGTTATGCCATTTTATTCACAAGATACTTCTGATAAAGCACCTCAAGTCCCACAAAGGCCAAGACACAAAAAGCATAGAAAAAGTCATACAAAAAGGAAACCAAAACAGTACTATTCTGATGAAGAAAGCACAGATACAGATAATTCTGAAGATTATAACTCAGATTCATCTTCGAGTGTGGGGTGGTGGAAGAATTCAAAGCATGGTAGAAGATCTAACCATCATAAATCTAACCGGCGTAAACATAAAAAACAAGAATTGCTCACACCAGTTCTCCAATACGTGACAAAAGACGGTTATGTTATATATGAAAAACAAATATCCAAAGGGGAAGCTAAGGGTTGGTTGGGCAGTAAAAATGGCAATGGCAATGAAGAAGACACGACACGCAGACGTCAACAGGAACTAGAATCGCATGAGCCAAAGGATGAGATTGAAACTGGATTTCTAGTAAAAGAAGAAGAACACGTTGAAACTACAACAGAAGATAAACCACGAGTCATATATAGAAAGAAGAATCTTAAGCAAAAAGTATCCAAGAAGCATACATAGAATGTATGAATACTTTATAGGATATAATGTAATTTGTATATTATCAATTTTAATACTCTTTAGCCTAGATACAAAAATATATTTAATAGTTTTATAAATATCTTGTTTTTGACTTATAACATATTGTGTACAATTATAATGGAAACAAATAAACCTATCAATAAATAACTTGCGAAGAAATAGGATTCTTACGATGACAGTGAAAACTTCTTAAAAGTTTCATTTTGTTTAATTGATTTTTGCGCCCTTTAAAGCTTTAATAACGTACTACTGCTACTACAGCTATAATTTAGCTTATTTAAAAAATAGTATGTAGTTAGAGGCCAATCGTGGCGATGCAGCAGTAATTGGGACTGTAAACTCTCTCTACTCACTTTAACTCACTTTAACTACTCGAGAAAATAAAATATTTATTTAAATCCATTCATCGGAATTTCGCTCTTCGCCTCCAGGGAAAGCGCGACTTTTAGTTCCGCCACTCAACACGCAGTCTCCAAAATTTGGCTAAAAGCGGGGAACGGAGTGTCTTAACATTAGTTTTCACGGGGTGTCTTAACAGTACTGTGTGCGGGAAACAGCGTGAAGCTGATTTGATTTAATAATTATTTTAGTAAGTAGTTAGGGGGCAAAGGCAAATTAATTTATAACTTAATATATAACTATAGCTTAGACAGTGCCAAATATTTTGCAAAGCTATCTCTACGGTATATTATATTTTTCAACTGTGTTACTAAAAAATTATCATTTAAAATTTTCCTATTAGTAATACAAAGGTGTGACAGTAACGTGACGGTTGCGGGTTCGTTTCGCACTCCGGAGAAGGAATTATTATTTATTAATATTTTCATTTCTTCGTTTCACGAAGGCCGGTATTGAGTTCCGCCACTTAACACGCCTTTAAAAATTCGACGGAAAGCGACGAATGCTGTGTTTTAGAACTAGGTTGCCCTCCCCTCTGCCTACCCTGCTATGTGCGGGATACAGCGTAAAACTGGTTTTAATTAATATGATAATACTAGCGGACGCGCGCAGCTTCGCTTGCGTATTTAGGGGTGAATTCCAAAAAACCACGAAACATGTGTT
>FAPP01001078.1:401-13200 GCA_001485965.1 Heliconius ismenius | reverse complement strand
TACAATTCCACAGCTGAACGCTTCCTTTTTTAAGCGGATGCGAGGTGGCTCGATTAAGAAAACATTACATAATTGTGCGAGAGCGGTCGGGCGCGCGAGTGGCGCCATGCAACGCGTAACTATGTAGAGACGTTAGGGCGCGGGGGGCGTAGAGCCAGAGGGGCGAGGTGGAGTGCACCACTCGCTCGCCTACGGTCGGGCCGCCGTCAGTCCGGACATAGCCCGCTATGGGGAAGGCACGCGTCCGCGTCGCCCCAGCTTATACATCGTCCGTACGCCGCAATGTAAACATTGATCAGTGAAGTGTATAACAAACCAGTGAATACGAACAAAATTTGATACAGTGTGGAAGTGAATGAGCATAACTTTGAATCTGTTTAAAGACAAATGTATATAGAAAATGTTTCAATTGGTGACTCTTTTGTTAGTGACTTTGGGTGTGATTGCCGCGTATGTTCCCAAAGGTTTAGATAATTGTAGAAGAGATATAAATGGTGATAAAGGGACTACTTTGTGTCACGTGCGAACTCTTGAATCTAATGGATCCAGTCTCACATCTGCACCTTCGGAGAACACAAAACGTCTGACCGTTGAGTGCAACCAGCTGCTACTGTTTGAAAGTTTTCTCGAGGCAAACTATTTTCAAAGATTTTCAACGTTAGAAGAGCTCACCCTTCTCAACTGCAAACTACTTCGAGTACCGGGCAACGCTTTCGAAGGATTATCCAAGCTTAAGGAATTATCAATAAGATCTAAAAACTTCGACTGGAGTCAACATAAAAACTTAGATCTTTCACTCGGCACTTTTAACGGCTTGCGTGAGCTGCAGACACTCGATTTGGGAGAAAATAATCTCAAAGTTATACCATCTGATGTGTTTTGTCCTTTGGATAATTTGCAAGTATTAAACGTTACTCACAACAAAATTAAAAGTATCGATCGTGTTGGTTTCGGAAAAAGTTGTGGATCGGGACTAAGAAGCTTAGATCTTAGTTATAATGAACTTAAATCATTAAGTGATGACTCTGAATTATCGGGTTTACGACGTCTCCAAGAACTTAGATTACAGTATAATAATATAAGTGACCTATCTAGTGAAATATTTAATGGACTTATTTCTTTGCGTATTTTAAATATTTCACATAACCACCTGCAGTCGATACCCGAGGGTACGTTCGCTAATACGAAAGAGTTGCGAGAAATATATTTAAATAATAACCTGCTCTTTGAATTAGCTCGAGGCGTTTTCCACCGATTAGAACAGCTGCTTGTCTTAGATCTATCAAACAATCAACTTTCAAGTGCTCACATTGATGGCGGAACATTTATTGGCCTTATACGCTTAGTCATTCTGAATTTATCCAATAATGCCTTGACAAGGATAGATGGTAAGACGTTCAAGGATTTATTCTTTCTTCAAATATTAGATTTAAGAAACAACTCTATTGGATATATTGAAGAGAACACATTTCTTCCCTTATATAATTTACATACTTTAAATTTGGCTGAAAATCGATTACATACAATTGATGAATATCTGTTTAATGGTTTATTCGTATTGAGTAAATTAAACTTAAATAATAACTTACTCATAAACATTAACCCAAAAGCGTTTAAGAATTGCTCAGATTTAAAAGAATTAGATCTCAGCTCGAATCAATTAACAGATGTACCTAACGCGATATGGGAATTATCTCTTTTAAAAACATTGGACCTGGGTGAAAATCTTATATCTGATATTAAAAATGGTTCATTTAAAAATTTAGAACAATTAACCGGATTGAGATTAATTGATAATCAAATTGGAAATCTTAGTGTTGGAATGTTTTGGGATTTACCTAGTTTACAAGTCCTAAACTTAGCGAAAAATAAAATCTATGGTATTGAACGAGGTAGTTTTCAGCGTAATAAACAATTAGAAGCTATACGCTTAGATGGAAACTATATAACTGACATAAATGGCGTATTTTCTACTTTAATGAGCTTACTTTGGCTTAACTTGTCAGAAAATAACATAAATTGGTTTGATTACGCCTTTATACCCAGTAACCTGAAATGGCTTGATATCCATAGTAATTTCATAGTATACTTGGGTAATTATTATAAGCTTCAAAATGGATTACGCATAAAAACTCTAGACGTAAGCCATAATCATATTGGAGAAATATCTCCTTTAGCAATTCCAAACAGCGTAGAACTACTATTCATAAACAATAACCAAATTAACAATATTCAAGTGAACACATTTATGGAGAAACGTAATCTTACGAGAGTTGATATTTACGCAAATGAGATATCTCATTTAGATATAAACAGCCTCCGGTTATCTCCGGTCCCCTTGAACAAGTCGTTGCCAGAGTTCTATATAGGAGGAAATCCGTTTGATTGCGATTGCTCAATGGAATGGTTACCATTAATAAACAATATGACTGCCACCAGACAACACCCTAGAATAATGGATCTTGAGAATATTTTGTGTAAGATGACTCATACAAGGGGAGTTACACATGTTCCTCTAAGTAATCTAAAATCAACAGATTTTTTGTGCACATATGAAACACATTGCTTTACGCTATGCCATTGTTGTGACTACGTCGCGTGCGATTGCCAAATGACTTGCCCCAACAACTGCTCTTGCTACCACGATCCTACATGGCACACAAACGTAGTCGATTGTTCTAGTCAAAGCGTTTCAGAAATACCTGAAAAAATTCCTATGGACGCAACCGAGGTCTATTTGGATGGGAATGACTTTAAAGAATTGCAAAATTATGCATTCATAGGCAGAAAAAATATGAGATCACTTTATGTAAATTCAAGCAAAGTTGAAAATATACATAATAGAACATTTGCTGGCTTATCGTCTCTCATTATATTACATCTGGGAAATAATAAGTTGGAGCATTTAAATGGTTACGAATTCGAACATTTGACGCAACTCACAGAACTTTATTTACAAGATAATTTTATAAGTCATATAGATAATAAAACATTTTCACCTCTTCTCTCATTAAAAATATTAAGACTAGATGGAAATAGATTAGTAGATTTTACTGTATGGAGTTTAACAATAAATAAAAATTTAAATAGTCTCTCGATTGGAAACAATATGTGGTCATGTAAATGTCGTTATTTACAGAGACTAACGGCGTATATATCAGAAAATGTTCCCAAAATTGTAGATATATCAGATATATGGTGCATTAATTTAGAGAGCCCATCATCACAAAGAAAGGAGTTAAATCTTAATGGAACTATATGTAGTGATTATTACGCAAGTGA
Organism: Heliconius ismenius; assembly: GCA_001485965.1. Classification (NCBI taxonomy): domain Eukaryota; kingdom Metazoa; phylum Arthropoda; class Insecta; order Lepidoptera; family Nymphalidae; genus Heliconius; species Heliconius ismenius. Next base: position 9,918 of record FAPP01001078.1, on the reverse strand, counting down.
ATCAGGAATCGACAACATGTTAATTTCAAACTACATGCCAATGATGGTCACAACGTTCACAGGATTTACCTTAATAATTCTCATAGCACTCCTAATATTTTTATTTAGAGACACACTACGAATATGGCTTTACACTAGTTGTGGTATAAGATTCCTTCCCTTCGCAGGGGCCTATGACAACACGGACAAGCTGTACGATGCATACATATGCTACAGCCCCAAAGATGATGACTTCGTTATCCAGACGCTGGCTGCTGAATTAGAAAACGGCAGTCCATCATATCATCTTTGTTTACATTACAGAGATATTCCGCAGCACGGTGCAGCTTATATGCAATATACTTTACCACTACCAGAGGCGGCCGAAGCGTCCAAAAGAATAATTATTGTCTTAACAAGAAATTTCTTAGAAACCGAATGGTCTCGATACGAGTTTAGGCAAGCTCTGCATAATATATTAAAAAGAAGAATTTATACTTTAGTTCTTATTGAAGATAATTCAATTTTAACTGAAGCAGAAAGGGACCCAGAATTGCGACCCTATTTAAAAACAAGCTTACGAATAAAATGGGGACATAACAAATTTTGGCAGAAATTAAGATATGCAATGCCTGACCGCAGTTATAAATCAAAATCAACAAGTTACCGTAATAACATAAATTCCTACACTATGCGAAGTGGTATGCAAAACGGGACGATGAGATCATTTTCTTTTCACGAAAAAATGAGAGGACCCGGTGACAATGTATCCGCCGCTCCTGAGTTTATTGATAACAGATCGCAGAACGCTCAGTCAGCGTACGGCCCAGAGGGTAGACCGCCTTCGGATCATATATACTCATCAATCGATTCCGATTACTCTTCGTTAGAATTAGCTGGAAATATCCAAAACAGAAGGCGGGACTTCAGGCACTGGCCGCCACCGCCCCCTTTAATTGATACGCAACGTTCAGGTCAAGCTTATCTCGTCTAGTCTACGCTTCTAAATGTTAATATTAAAACTATTATATTATAGTCAAGCTTCTGTGTAAATTGTAATAAATGCAACGCGCGCTTTACCAAATAATTAAAATTTTAAACTATTTTTGTAATTTCTAGCCGTTAAAGAGAGCGTTGATTTCGTAATGTTGGTGTAAATAAATCTATAAGACTGCTGTAGAATATGTGAATTTGTAAATAGTTTGTAAATAATTAATGTCCATATTAAGTCACACAGTATACCTATTTATATACTTTAATAAAGCCATTGTGATAATTTTTGCATATAATATTTTATTTTATCTTCTTCCATTTACCTGTAATCCTTCTAATTACTAATTACTTGTTTAAAAAATTAGAAACAAATTAATTAAATACATTTAAGTAAATAAAATATTTTATAAAAATGTAATCTGTTCTTCAATAAGCATATTAACTTCTATAATAAACATTTAAAAATATTCACCTTACTTTAAATCATTTTTATATTTTAATTTTGAAAAAATGTGGCTCTATAAAAACTAGCTAGGTGTGTTAAAGGACAGCTGGCGACGTGACTGGAATACAACGGTCATCTAAAGCAGTTCATATCATAATCACAAAGTGCGAGAGCTTGCTGAATTTTAAATAACATAGTTAATTTACAAAGGAATCGTAGATAAAATTATGTTTTAGCTATCTTATTTTAATTATAAAATACAGCTACCTGTTTTAGTGTTATAGTTTCTTTTCAAACGTATTATCTAATTAGATTTGCATATATTCTGCACAATTATTTTTTGGATTCTTACTGTTGTTGTATTAATAATTTTAAAATATTTCGAATAATATTTTGATCTAATAAAAATAAAATTAAAAAAAATACAAAAATACTTTTACTATATTCGTAAGTTATACTCAATTCAAAATTCTAAGAAATAATAATATTGATTCGCCACTTAAAGTATAATTATAAAATCTACATAGCTTAATTTATGAACGGACCTACACTATTGTCCCGACATTACCATGTTCCTTCTATATGAAGATTTTCATAGAGGACGATACCAAATACATCTGGCAAGCTCCTAAGAACAACAGCAATATGTAATTTTGCAAGTATAAAATAAAAGTTCTTTCATTTTAGTTAAAAGTCTTAAAAAATAAATTTGTTTCTCAAAATTTTAATTTTTTAATAATATATTCGTACAATTTTTAAATTATTATTTATAGATAAATAGCTACACTATTAAAAAAATACAATATTGGACTGTATAGACGTAAAGAGTAAGAAAAGATTAAAATCATTTTTTAGCTTCACGCTGTCTCGCACATGGCACCAGAGAAAAACTGGGAACCTAGTAGTAAAACACTCCGCTCCCATTAAGGCAGTTCCATTATCTAAATCTTTATTTTCATATGTTCAGTATATTATGTCTTTACAGTAGCAAATAGTATTCGATCATAAAATATTTTATACAACAACCAACTGTTCTGTATTCAAAGTTCGTATAATAGTCTTCCTTCCATATGCAATTGTCCTAACAAAACAAAAAACGTTTCGTCTTTGTCTCAAAGTATAAGAAGCTTTCTTTTGGACAGGAATAACAAAATTATGGGTCATTGTTGAGTCCAACATAAAAGATAATAAAGTTATTGTATAGAAGAACTATGCATTGAAATTGTTTTTTTACCAACATTGATTGGCAGTAAAGAAAAGGTTAATTTTTGTGCAAATTATATATTTTTGTATTAAAACCAAATTGAAACACATTCAAAATGTTAGATTTTCTCATATAAACTAGCTTAGTTTTTTTTATTTTTAATAATAACTTAAGAACCCCACATTTTATTCTCATATTTTATTAACGACGTTTTTAAAATTAATTTTTAATTGTTCCATTATCAAATTTTAAAGTTTTTATTTTTCACTAGTTTTCGCTCAAAATGACGTTTACGTGGACTGTACGACGTAATATTATTACATTTTTTTCTTGTCCTCGTAAAAATTCTTTTCTAGTTCTACAATCCCCAGACTCAAAATTAAACATTCTACGCCGCGTAGTATCTAGTGGCTGTGCGTCATCGGTCTTTCGCTATGTAAGTAAGTAGTTCCACCATTGAACAGGCAATGACTCCAAAATTCGGTATAAGATGGGAACCTAAGTACCTTAACTTTAGGTTCCCTCTGTCTACCCTGTTGTGTATTACAGCCTGAAGCTGATTTAATTATAATATTTTATTAATTTTATAGAGATAAAGTGATTTTAAATTCAAACAAACATGGAGAAGCTTCACTTCAATCTTAGCATATTACTACACGCTGTTAAAGATGATTTACTTATGATTAATTACCTCCTTACTTACAAACGACAAAATACCAACATCAGAATTACTCTAATGTTTAATGTAACTTATGTATCAAGTAATTTGCACAAGCTACTGAGAGTATAACATGAAAATGAAATTCAAAATACAATCTGTAAATTAGACAATGTTAGATCTTCAATTTTTATGCGAAATATATGGAACGGAGTGTCTGTTCCCTCTGCTTATCCTGGTAAAGCGAGAAGCTGCAAAGAATTATAATGGACATGAAAGCTTAACTCTACTGTATATATTATATGCATATGTTAACTTTTATGTATATCATTTCTATATTATTAAAGAAGATAAAAAAATAACAATTATAATATAGATTTTGTAGATTCCTAACTCAGTACAAAACATCTTGATGATATCACAAAATTCGCTTTTTTCTTATATAACTTCAATAACTTTATGAAGTAATATAATTAGGATATTCATATCTAATCTAATCTATTAATATCGATTGCAAAATAAAATAGAAGATAAAGATTTGCAGATACCTACGACGTTTTATTTGTCAGATGGAACCAATTCAAACAAAGTTAGTCGTACGTTACGAAACCGACTATTCATCAAGCCACCATTCATTAGGTGTTAACTTTTAATAACCTCGCCTACAATTGCACAATGGCCCAACACTTCATTAAATTGTCACTCACACGGCAATTGACTTTTTTTCGTAACCTACAGTTGTATAATGTTTCCATACGATTTATTTTTATTTCATACTTTTCTATGAATTGCTTTTTGTTAATTTCAATACAAAAATATGTAGGTTATGCGATATCATTATATTTTTGTTAGTATACGCTTTTGAAGCTTGTGAAGAATGTAGAATATTTCTGTTTTAAAATTAATTATGCATAGAAATTCACTACCATATCGCTTTTGTTTTATCGTGACATATGCTTTTATAGTTTCAAATTCCAGGTACGATAAAATTCCAGTTATATAAACAGACCTATAAATTAGTCAAATATAAATATTTACCATTGCCCCCTATGCGATGGATTTAAAGACCAGGACAAAATTAAATATTTTTGATTAAAGTTTTTGAGTTCAAACGATCTATTCTAAATATCTTTACACTAATAAAGATATTTATATTTCTAAGGCACTCACATTTCTTAAGAAAGTTGATATTCTCTAACATAAAGACAATCATTAATATTCCTTTGTCAGAACCGCGTCCCACTCCAGTGTCAACGTAAAGGCCTCTTTGAAGATGTTTCTATATTAAAGTACATTTCCAACGAAGTTAAAACACTGCTGGTTAAAAAAACACCAGAATGTTTAACTAAGATAACAATTTTAAGGTAAAAGATGAGGAATGAGGATAATTTTCTGATGTAAAAATGGGCAACATTGTAGAATGAGGGACTTGGGTGCCTTTTATTTGCCCATTGTCAACTTCATTGTTTGATCTGAGGGGATGTGACGTGTAAGTTACCTGGAACATGGTGTTGTAATTTATATTCCGTGTACACATACAGTTTATAATATAAATTTGATTTTTATAGTCTTTATTTCATTAAACTAAGATTTGAGATGTCGAAGGCTTAAAGGTTTTAGCGGTATGTAGGACAACTATATTTTTATAACTTTGGTAAAAAGTTGGAGGGTTCGATCCCTACTCGAGGAAATTAAATATTTACTAAAATGTATATTTTCATTTCGTGTCTTGCTCTGATGTCGAGACAAGGCGTGGCGTCCAGAATTCGGCGGAAAGTGGGAGACGGAGTGTCTTAAGACTAGGTTCTCTTGCTTACCATACTGTGTGCGAGATATAGCGTGAACATGATTAAAAAAAAAGTATTATGATCATAGTCTATTGGTCTTAACACATAAGAAATTGCAGGCGGCCACAAATCCTTAATATTAACAACAACCTGTTTGATTTCAATAGAATAGAAAATTTAATTATCATAAAATTCAACAGAAACATAAGGAAAATCTCAAGGGGCGGAAATTTATGACATCCGAATGTAACCCTCGACCGCATAAATAAGGAATTTAATGAACAGTTTTATTTGCGTAATAGTAGTCTTTTGGAAGCGAGCATCTTTATTCGACGACATTGTTGTCGCTTACCCATTGTTCACTCATAAAATTTTCTGGTTGTTAGCTAACTTAATTATTATAATATCAACTTGGCTCTGGAGTGCCAATTATGTTAAAGTTAAAGACAAAATATATTAACGAAAATTATTTATCTATATATATAAAATCGAAAGATCACTTACTCATCACGAAATCTCAATTATTTTTAATATTAGGACGTAGGTGCTTGTTAAGATGGGAATTTGCAATATACGACTTCTAAGGAGTTGTTTTTCGGGTTGAAAGTTTGTATAAAACTTCGTTACTACAAATGCTAGAAGCCTCAAAATTTGCATGGACGTCACTTATACTCATGGAGACAGAAATTAATAATAATGTAGTTCACGCAGGCGAAGCCGCGGGCGGGCCGCTAGTTTTATATAAATGTATTTTCAATTTATTATATTAAACTGAAAAATACACTAACAAACATTATATACACACATAATTTTAAAGTTTTAGTATTTTCATAAGTTCAAAGAATATATTCCATTTAGATATAAAGGACAGCTGTTGTTATCCCAAGTGGACATGGCTCGGTGAGAATCTTTTAAGTTTGTCAGATTCAAAAGAAAACTGTCAACAAAAGATTGTTATTGCAAGTGTGTTCTAACTTTTAGAAATATGGTTGACAAATTGAGACCACTCTTCTGTGGAAGTGATGAAATATGACAAATATAACAATTGATATTTCTATGTAGTTTAATACTAAGTATGTGCATAGCATTTATATTATTCAAAATTAGTCAAATAATAGTCTCAGGGTACTGTAAATTAAAAAAAAATAAAAATAATTTTAGATAAATAATGTACAATTGTATTAAGTATTTATTTATGCTTTAAATAAAATACAGCGTTATCGTCGATATAACAGCAAAAACTTAATTAAGCCATAACGATTGAATTATAATAAAAAAAAAACAAAGCGGAACATTTAAAAACAATAGTCAAGAACGGCAACTCACAGCCTTTTATTAAAAGTTATCGTGTGAAATATTCAAAAGAGCTATGCCGAACGAAGCATATAATTTAATACTTTCTATCACAGTAAATGGTACATTTACGAAAATAATTATATGGTCTATGCTTATCTGACGACTTCTTTGACAGCTCAATATTCATCGGGCAAGGGAAACAAAACAGTTCACGGCGGACGCACTCGCCTCGCTACTATAGATGTTGAAGGATTACACTCATTAATATACAAAGTAATTATAAAGTTGGTGGCATCATTCATATTATATTTGCTTTAGTTGATGAAGATATGCACTTAGTAGCGAATAGATTTTTTTAATATAGATATATATATATATATTTATTTATATGGGTGCATAAGTTAACAGAAGGTTATTAATGCGACCAATTATTTAATTGTATAGGTAATTAATATTGACTAAACCACAACATAAAAATAATTTTACATCTCTTTACTTAAGTAGACACTATATGAATATGACGTTTTTCATACAACGCTAATAAATCTTTTTAAGCGCCTAGGTATAATAGTAATTAAAATAAATACATATAATATGTACCTAAATTATCCAATTATCGATAAAATATTCAATTATAAATTTTAGTAACAAAAAAATATAAATATTTTTAATTATTTATCTGTGAAGTAAAAATACAAAGAAGAAACACCGACAAAAACAAAATTACAACGAAATCAAAGATGCATATTCCGTTGGTTGTTCATGTAAATTAATTCAAAATGTATATTTTGATGTCATGCAAACGAGTAGTTGATGCCGAATGCCACTCGTTTGACTCTCGTTAGGACTGAGTGAGGGTGCATTACCATAATACCATTATTTATTACAATATCTCTTTATTTTTTGTTTATTTTCAACATTTACAGCATCAGTTAGTACCAGAAATTGATTTAAATTTAAATATTATGTATTTATGTTAATATGTACTGGTGACCATATAAGTAATGATATTATTATTTCCACTTTCATTAGTCTGTTAGGCTCAGCAGCACAACGGCTGGTTGTAAATGAAGCAACGGATTCGATTTTCACTCAGAGGGAATGAAATATTTAATATTTTCATTTCTTATCTGGTAACAAAGAAAAGTGCTATGTCGAACTCCGACACTCAATCATTAATGCCTCATGAGTTCGGCAGAAAATGAGCAAAGGATGTGGCCTATTGGGAAACGGAATGTCCTAACACTAATTTCTCTTAAATTAATTTTGAAACTAAAAAAATATAAGCTAAAATTCCATATATTTTTAATTCCAAAAATAAGAGGTATATTAACCAAAGAAACCACGCAAGATGAAGTAGTATACCATACAACACAGGTAAACATTAAGAACCGTAACTTCAAAGCGATATCGACCCATTAGGTCCGCATCAATCACGCTGGGCAAACATCGAGCCCATTATATTGGACAAACACGACGAGCTTCTGTTCGATCTTACTCTTTTATGGACTTGTTGATCTTTTGAATATAGATGCAAACGTATAATGGCTTTACAAAGCGTTAAATGCGTGCGTTAATAGAGAAGTGTTAGAATTTTTCAATTGAGTAAATATTCAATTGTTATAGGTGGCCCATCTGGTTTTGTTTATTGATTATATGAGAAGTGTCAAAAGTGTGATGCAATTAGGAACTATCGCTGAAGTGTTTATGACTGTGCATAAAGAATGATTTTATAAATATGCAATTACAATTGTAGTTATCTTTATTATATTACCCCAATATTCTAAACTGTGATCCTAGTGTTAAGACACTCCGCTTACCACTTTCCGCCGAATTCTTAAGGCATTCAGTTGGCAAGACAATATTTCAAATATCCGATTCCAATTTAAATTTTAATCAACGTTGTTATAAAATTAAGAGAGGCATATAAAGTATTGTATTGCATATAAAGTATTACACGAGTTAATGAAAGCCCATCACTTTTCTAACAGGACCTGCCTACGTAATCTAGGGGGCAATACAGACGTCTAGATAGCCTTCGGTAATGATCTAACTTCATCCGCAATTCGTATTCCATACACGAACTCTACTAAGATGTTGAGGCATACGACGAGTTGTTTTGGCTTCATGTTCTTTAAGAAGGACTTTTCCCATATTTAATATGATTTTTTTTGACGGAATAAACACTATACGGGCGTAATTTTGTGTTGGTGGAATTACTGGAGTGGGACCAGACTGTCCTAGGGTGCTTTTTTTGACTGGTCTTGACAGCGTCACCGGACGGGGTAAAGTATATCATTTTGAAATACCTACAAAGGGCTACACTATTTAAAAATTTACACAATTTAAACAATATAGCCATAACATTTCCACAGATATAGTGAATCGTTGAATACATAATAAAAAACATAAGTTAATAATATTATCAAAAGTATTTTAAATGTTATAAGCTAAAAAATAATTAAATTATTTCTTTCTTAATTTCATTTACCATTTGTTACGTTTTTTGTTATTTTACTTCAAATCAATTCCTTTTAATGAAGAACGTATAAAGAAAAATGAGTACAAAAATAGCGAAAAAAATTCCATTTTCATTAAATCGGCCATTGATAATATCTTTATGCGACCTCATTCAATATATTGTCCGAATTCAAAACAATTTAGAGGATTTATAATTCTCGAGATTTCAGAATCATTGTTCCAAGCAGGACATTTTGTTTTAACGTTTAATTTATAAAGGTTAAAACAAAATAAGGGTCGAAAAGGAATATCGTACATCCCAGCCTAATAAATTGGGAATTTGGAGTTAAAACACTCCGTTCCCATTAAGAAACTTCCTTTCCACTTTCAACCATGTTCTTGAGGCATAACGTGTTGTCTATCATTCTGCTCTTTGTCTTAGTACCAGAGCGAGAGAATGATAATACTAAAAATTAGTTCGCCGAGTGGCAATCGAACCCACAACCGTCGCGTTTACACATGTCGCCGAGCACGAGTTTAGTTACGTGTTCGAACCCACAATCATTTTAACAATTCGTGGACCTGTTAACTGTGCCAAAAGGGCGCTTATGAAATATAAAAAAAGTTATATTTCTATATTAGGTAAACCTAATGTAAATAAAATTTTTAAAATAAAATATTTATTTAAATATAAT